>OY723271.1:2225832-2349832 GCA_963210315.1 Rhynchopus euleeides
GGTGTGCCTCTGCAGCGCTCGCATCACCTCCTCAGTGGCGGGGTCGAGCTGCGCGCGCCGCGACAGCCCTCTCACCACCGTCCCCCCAAGCGCGGTAAGAACGGTCGTGTTGTCCGCATGGCCCAAGTGCCACGGCTTGCCGCACCCCCGCTTGATCAGGGCTCCGAGCCTCTCGAGGGATGCCGCCTTCCCGAGTGCACTACGTTGGAAGGCGTCCAGCTGACTCACAAGCTGTTCGCGCGTCACTCCTCTCAGCTGCTCGGTCTCGTCCATGGCCCTGTTACTGAGGGCGTCAGCATCCGTGTTGTGCTCTCTCCGCACATGCACAAAGGACAGGCTGCAGCGCGGCTTCAGCTCCTCTATCAACCTGGTTGCGCTGAGATAGAGCGGGCGCAGGTCCTGATGGCTGCAGACAGAGTCGCCACGCAGGTGGCCCAGCACCACCTGTGAATCCCCGCAGACAGTCACCGCGCCTACATGCGTCAGGTCTCCACGCAGCAGCCCCAGCCCGGCCCTGACGCCCTCGTACTCCGCCACGTTGTTGGAGCGGACCCCCGGGAGGGGGCGGACCGCCTCCGCCACCTTACGGCCATCCTCGTATAGGACCGCCCCCGCGCCCGCTACTGCGAAGGGAGTGCCGTTGTCCCTCGCCCCCCCGTCGAAGTAGAGGGCCAGTCCCCCCCGGGCCTGGCGTGTCGGGAGCACCTCCCGGGCGTCCCTTCCCCCGTCCCCCTTCTTCACCTTCGGGGGCCGGATGCGGCGCGTCTCCGCTGGGGGGAGGGATAGGCCCGTTGTTAGCTCGAAGTCTACCGCCAGCTCGATCAGGCTCACCGTGTGCTCGCCCCCGTGGGGGGCCCACCGCAGGCTCCGCAGCCAGTGGCAGAGCGCCACCCAGAGCGCGGGCGGGTGTTTGCCCCAGGTGGCCTTGACCCTGGACGGCGCCAACGACGGGATGCGGGCCCGCTCAGGGATGGGCGTACGCCACCCCCAGGGGTATTCAACCGTCCGGTGGTGGCGCGCATTCCGGTCGAGTAGCCCATCATGACCCTGGCGCGCCGACAGCACTGCAATAAAGTAGCGGTGCAGCTGCGACACGATGGCGACCCTCGCGTCCCGAGCGAGCGGCAGCACCTGCGCCTCGCCCGGTAGGTCATGTCGGTACACCGGAGCTACGCCGCAGATCGAGAGACAGGCAGGCCACGCCGTGCGGTCGGTTGATGCGATAGGGTGTCGCTGCCGGACGTGGTCCCAGGCCGTGCACTCCCACCACAGGTGTTGCATCGTCTCCCGCTCCCCGGACTGGCAGTACGGGCAGGCTTTTCCGATTCCCGTCCGGCCCACCACAGGCACCGCCCCGGCGATTGCCGACCTGAGGAGGCCCCGCTGGTATGCCGTCACCGCAGAGTCGCCCTCCAGGATACAGCGGGTCACCCCCCCATCGGCGCCGTGCTGGAGCCCATCGTAGTCAGCACGCCTCTCGCACACCCCCTGTAGGACCTTCGTCCGGAGGGCCTGTCGCAGGTCGTGCGCGAAGGTCCGCCACCCTGCGTCGGTGGCCGTAGCGGGGTCAAATACCTGGCGTCGACTCGCCTCGTCCTTATAAGCGACCTGCGTGGCCGCAATCCACCGCCACCCGATCCACGAGAGGGCCTTCTGAAAGGGCGCAAAGGGGCCCTCGCCCCTCCACGCGGCCCGCCCACCCCACGCGGCTGCTGCCAGGTCTCGCGCGTGGCTCCACTTCTTGACCTGTACTGCCCAAGTGTGGATCTGCCGATAGCGGGGGACGACCGCCGGGTCCAGCCGGTGCGCCGGGTGTAGAATGCACAGCACCACCTCCGCCGCTCTGCGGGGAGGGCCCGTCCAAAGGGCGGCGGTGAAGCGTACCCTCCACCGCTGCACCTTGTCATCCGGCCATTCCGTGACGGAGGCACCGTAGTAGGTCTTTGCCCCAGATGTCAGGGGTGGGTGTGTGTGTGCTTTGCTCGCGCCGGGGTATATCAGTTATTGTCTCCTATGTCTGGGCGGGGCGGCTTGCTCTCCTTCTGTTCTGCATTTTCTGAGCAAAGTGTCGGGGAACAGCCCACCACTCCCCACTGTACCCCTCCCCCAGGTCATGTCAACGCATTCCCTACCGCCCCCCCCGCGACAACAAGATTCACGTGTGTGTGGGCCACGCCCGTAAAAGGTCACGCGAATCCACGCTCACGGTAAAAAAAATAATCGCTTCAGCCCTTGCTGCGGGGTTGCCCAAGGGCCCCCCGCCCAGGCTGTCGAAAGGGGGGGGGCAGTAGCGCAGAACATGCCTGCAGAACAACAGGGGCATATTATTGCACCGGGTTCCCGGGCACTGCCAACTTGGGGATGGGGAGGGGAGGGGAGGGGGGCGGGGGGGCACACAATCGGTTCTCAATCCATCTCCATCCCCGCCACACAACACAGACCTCAGATTCTCTCTTATAAGTTTTCTTTCGTCTGCGTCTCAGTTTGCTGCGCGGCTACACCCGCTGCATTGTTTCGCCTTTCTTCTCTCAAGACCCGCGGATGGGATTGTCTTTTTTGGTAAAACACACCCCGTGTGGTAGAGAAAATACGGCAAGAGTCTCGGTGGGTCGGAAGAGCAGATGGTTCCCGCAACAGCTCCCGGGGAGCGGCGGGTATTTCGCATAGGATGCCGGATGTGTGAACACGTTTGTGCGGTTTGCCCTGTGTTGTGTGAACATATGTGTATGTGTGTGTGTATGCTCCACCCAACCCGACACATTTTCTGTACTTCAGACAGGTAAGGTCACTCGACACGCGGGGGGGGGGGGGGGGTTTGTTGTGTGTTTTTTCTGCCAGCCGACATCACTAGCGCCAGCGAGAAAAAAAAATAAAATAAAAAAAATAAAAAAAATAAAGCGATTTACTAATCGCCAACTCGCGATCAGGCGTTTCCAGGCAGAAAACAGTGCGTGCTAGATCACGGTTTGTTACGACAGAGCGACCAGAGCAGACTTCGACGCAGGTGCTAGATCACCGCCTTTTACCACAGAGCGACCAGAGCAGACTTCGACGCAGGTGCTAGATCACCGAATTTTTTACGACAGAGCGATCAGAGCAGACTCGACGCAGGTGCTAGATCACCCATGTCGGACATGCACCCCCACGACATGGACTGGTTGGGGGTGCCAGTCGTGACGGGGTACGGGGATCCGGAAGTGGCAGTGGACACCTGCGTGTTCACGCCACACTGCCAGGCGGAGCACACCTCGCGGGGAAGGGGCCATTGCAGCACTTGCGGGCGGGCGGCCTGTAAGACCTGCATCCGGGCTTTCCTCCCGAAAAACGTGTCTGGGGATTTTGTGCAGGGTTTGGGGGAACCGACGTGGGTGTGCCCGATGTGCGCGATGGAGCAACATCGCGACAATCCCCCGGGGGACACTCGGGATCCCGACTCCCTGTCCCTCTCGGAGGACCCCCACGACGCGTCGCTGGGGGCGTCGGACGACGAGTCGTCGCTGAGGCAGCCGGGTGTCGACACACAGGGGGAACTGCGCGCGACGATCGCCGCTTTGGCAAAACGGGTGGACACGCTAGAGCGCGAGAAGCCCCCCCTCCTTTTGCGGATCCAGCAACTGGAGTTTGAGACTAAAAATCTCAAAAAGCAGCTGGGGGCCACCCTGGCACCGGAGTTCTCGCCTCACACAGTGGGGACATGGCGGGACCTGGAGGTGCCCGCGATCCGGGAGAAGATCCGGGACAGATGCAGGAAGGCCTTCAGGGAAGACGCCCTGCCCGTGAACATCGAGGACGCGAAGGCGTACGAGTACGACGTCGCACAGTATCTCAGCACACTGACGAACACACTGGACCTCATCACCGACGGCGAACCCCCGAAGGAGGGCATCATCCGCATGCTGCACTCCAACATCAACCAGCTGACAGGGATTACGCAGCTGGGGCTGTACGGCCCGAAGCACCGGAGGGAGTACGTGGCGAGGGCTGAAATCATCGCGCCAAAGGATTTCTCGGAGACGGCCCAGCGGCGCCTGCTGAAAGGAGTGGCTGAAGAGGCAAAGAAGGAGGGGGAGCACCGCGGACGGGACGGGGACAGGAGGGACCGTGACTACCGGAACTCACGCCAGCAGAGGTCCGTCCCGGCCCACAGCCGCGACAGGAAGCAGGCAGCACCACCTACGACTCGCGATCGTGACTGGGACAGAAAGGCGCCGGGCGGAAAGCCGGGAAAGGACCGGCAGTGACTGGCCTTGAGGCCGGTCCCTCCACCTCCCGCACCGATGCAGCGGGAAGCAACAGAACCCCCCCTGACAACAACTCAGCGAGAGAAGATTTTAAGATCGGCAAGGCAGACACTGGCGGACTGCCTCTCGGAGTCATATTGGCGCAGCATCAGGAGCTGTTACAGACGGTACCGAAGGTTCAAGGAAAACTGGGAAAAGGGGCGGGGGCGGATCTCCCACGACATGGCAATCATCCTCTGGACGGCAAAACTCCGATGCATCGACTCGAGGACACGGAGCACAGCGCTGCAGTACACGGTCAACATCGGAGCGGCACTGAAGCGGTACGAGGGGGTGCAGCTCGGGGAGCCAGGAACTCATGGATTACAGAAGGGGACTCAAGAAACAGGGTGCTCTGCGGGCCCAGCAGCAGAAGCCCCCTGCGACGGCACCGGAGGTGGAAGACATCATCGAAGCGGAGAGGCGGAGTTTAGTACAGCTGGCCATCTCAATCTGCTGGGCGGGGGCGGCGCGTCTGGCAGACGTGCGGGGTTTGTTGGCGAAGGAGGTGCGTATCCGGGCGGACGGGGTGGTGGCGGTGCAGTGGTGCAACACAAAGGGGGACCCATGGAAGCTCGGTCGTTTCACGGGTCTGGAGCTGCCACCAAAACAGCTCGGACGTCTCCGCCGCCTCCTGTCATCCACAACGAGCCCCCTGCAGTGCCTTTTCGAGGGGGTGTCTTACCACAAGGTGGCGAGGGCGGTGAAACGCATCAACCCTGCTCTGACCCCACATTCACTACGTCGGGGAGCGATACATCATTTGGCCCTGCAGGGGACGCCGTTGGACGACATCCAAACACTGAGCAGACACGCAACAAAGGAGGCCATGTTGAGGTACTGCCCGACAGCGGCGCTGGAGCAGGTGTCACGCACGGCAGCCACGTCCCGAAAAATGCGCGGAACGGGGACACAGTGACCAATCACCTTCTGCGGGCAAAGATCCCCTCGCTGTCCTGGCTACCTAGAACGCGAAAGTACGTGAGGGACGGCAGCATTCCACCAGAGGGGTCACAGGAGCAGGTCGATGCCTCGGGTCTGCATGACGACACGTTTGGGCCTGGCCTGGACACGCTGTACGACGACTGCTTCGCAGTGAGGGTATCATCTCGGAGGGCGCGGCCCCCCGCCACTAGATCCACACCGGCGCCGGGCACGGACTACATCGCGCCGATCTGCAGCAGTTTCTTGAACCTCGACAGGCTGCGGGAGCTGGACACCACAGGGGAGCTTGACGGCGTCCTCGACATGATCACGGACCCCGCGGCATTCTACTCGAAGTTCATCCCGGGTGCCATCAAGCGGATTAAATCACAGCCCGACGCGTGCGACAAAGTCTCAAGACATCTGCGGACACACCTCAGCGCTTTGATCGGTTTCGAAGTCCTCGAGACCGCCCCGCAGAGTTTGGTGCTGCACGCATTCACAGTGCCAAAGAAGTCGGGGGGTTTGCGTTTCGTGCTGGATGGAAGACCACTCAACGCCCTCATGACGCACCCATTCGACATGCGCCTCCCTCCGATCACCGACGTGATAGATCAAATTACATCGCACAGCTGGGCAGCACTGGCTGATGGGAAGAGCTGGTTCTACCAGTTTCCCGTGCACCCGGAAATCCGCGAATACTTCGGGGTGAACGTGGGTGACCGTCGAGGGGATTATGTCCGCACACGTCTGAAAGCGTTGTGCATGGGGTGGTCATTCGCACCCTGCATCGCGCACCGCTCCGCCCGGGTCCTCCTGCCACAGGAAGAGGGGGCCACGTGGGTGGATAACTTCATTGTGTTGGGGGGGTCGGAGGAAGGAGTACAGAGTTCGTTTGACGCTTTCCTCCACCGGTGCGCCGAGACCAACGCTGTGATGAACCTCGATGACCCAGACTACGGGCACCCGGTGCAGCGATTCACCTCGTTCGGGATCGCGTTCGATCTGAGAAACCACCGCTACAGATCAGACGAATCATGGCTGGAGAAGTTCCTGTCGGGGACAGAGTTGAGGGCAGTTGTCGGGGGGAAGCCCGCTACACCAAGAGAGATCTTCAAAGTCGTGGGGGGTTTGGTGTGGCATGCCTACACGACGAAGGCCCACCTGTGTTTCCTCCCGTCAACCCTGACTTTCATGAAGGACATTGCAGCTGCCTCAGTCGATGACCGGGGCGCGTGGGATCGCCAGGTGGCGGTCCGACCCTCAGTGCGAGCCGAGATCAAGATGCGTACTCACCGCATGCGGGCCAACTTTTGGGTACTTCGACCGCCGACGGACGCAGTAACAGTGTGGTCTGACGCGTCATCGACGCGCTGGGGGGTTCTCATCGACACAGCCGCTCCGCTCGTGGCATACGAAGATTTCCAGGGGCCGAGTTCCGGGCACCACATATACCTGAAGGAGGCACACGCGGCGCGCCAGGCAGTACGCCTTACCGCCCTACACTATACGAACAAGCGGGTACGTCTGATGGTCGACAACCTACCCCTCGTGCACTCAATACAGCGGGGGCATTCGTCATCGTTCGTGGCAAACGGAATACTTGCGGATCTCTTCACGGTTGCACAGGGCGCTGAGCTCTGCATCGAATGCATGTGGGTCCCAACTGATGATCAGAAAGCAGATCAGTACACCCGGGGGTCGTCATCAGAGCACTACGTCCGCATTCCGCCCTAGACTCCACCGGCCATCTAACAAAACGCGTGGCGTCCCTTGGCCCAAGGGCCCTCAGGGTCCTAGGTGGAAGCGATCAATGCAAAAATCATCTGAAAGGAAGACTCGAGAGACTGCTGCTGTATTTTGGTAAAACACACCCCGTGTGGTAGAGAAAATACGGCAAGAGTCTCGGTGGGTCGGAAGAGCAGATGGTTCCCGCAACAGCTCCCGGGGAGCGGCGGGTATTTCGCATAGGATGCCGGATGTGTGAACACGTTTGTGCGGTTTGCCCTGTGTTGTGTGAACATATGTGTATGTGTGTGTGTATGCTCCACCCAACCCGACACATTTTCTGTACTTCAGACAGGTAAGGTCACTCGACACGCGGGGGGGGGGGGGGGGTTTTGTTGTGTGTTTTTTCTGCCAGCCGACATCACTAGCGCCAGCGAGAAAAAAAACGCGTGACGAGTGACGGGTTGAGGTGGAAGCGATCAATGCAAAAATCATCTGAAAGGAAGACTCGAGAGACTGCTGCTGTATTTCCTGGTGGGGTTATGCCCCACACCCCCCTCTCCCCCACCACCCCCTCCCAGACCCCCCTTCCCCCTTTCTTTTGGAACAACGTCCCCCGCGCCCGGCACCACAATACAATGCGAAATACCGTATACGTAAATATTATGGAACGTAAATATTATGGAACGGGCCCATTTTTGGCCGGTCCGTTCCATAATATTTACGTTCCATAATATTTACAGGGCCAGTTGGGGACTCGGTGGTGAGGACGGCTTGCGTCAGGAATCGCGCGAAAAGTGCACGAGTAGGTCCCGTCAGGGACTCTGTATGCCGTCCGATCACCTGGTCCAAGTCCCCGAGTCGCAGAAAGCCCTGTAAATATTATGGAACGAAAAAAATCTGGAACGCCAACCCACCAGCGTTCCAAAATATTTACGTTCCATAATATTTACGTTCCATAATGTTTACGTTCCAAAATATTTACGTATACGGTATATAGGCGGGCGGGGGTGGGGCATTTCAACCTATTTTTTTTCGCGCGGGCAACCGTGAGCTGTGCCCGAACAACAGTCACATCGGGTGCGCGTGGTGAGGGGTGGGGAGGGGATGATGGTCTTCGCTTGGCGTCCCGAAGAGGTGCGCTGTTGGCGAAATTTCTCCGATGTTGTTTGGGAGAAAATCCGCCGACCTTTGGCGCGTAACCGTCAGGTGGATCACCGGGCAGGGAGAGATCGGTGTGCGGCACTTGGGTGCGCGTTTTTTGGGCCCCCAAGGCCCCCAATGAAGGAGGCGTACGCCAAACACCCTGTGTGCTCTGCACGGCTCGAATAAGCTGCACGCGATGTGTGCATTTAGGGGTTGCGGGAGCCCGAGGACCTTGGGAGGTTTGCCGGAGGGGGGGGGGGGGGGCGGAGGAAAGCGCGGCAATGCCTTTTGAGGGTGTTCCGGGTTGGGTGGTGAGGTACACCCAGAGTGCGATAAAGCAAACGCAATTTTCTCGGCAGTGATTGGTTTGCTGCCACGTTTTGCTGCCACTTCACGCAGTGGGTGTGGGGTTGGGTGTGGGGTGGGGTGGGGGTTAATTGCAGGTGTATCTTTCTTTTGCAGTCGCCGAGGCCTCTGGGCCTCGGGAGGTGAAGACTGTGTTTTTTTTGTCAGCGCATATTGCCAACTCTCACGCCTTCTCGTGTTGATCTTCAGCACACACAGACAATCATCCACTCTCCCTCACGTTCCGCATGAGGAACTCAAAAAGGTTTTGTTCAGTTCTTCGAGAGGAACAGCTAGCTATTTTGCACCAAAAAAAAGACTCGTGGCAGCGTTCGGTATCCCCTGCTGCCACGCATTGCCACTAGCAGGCACCGTTCCCAAAAGAACAAAGAACTCCACCTCCATGCCCTTTTCCTGTTTCGGTGCGCAACATGTGCCCACCCCACCCCATTATTTTCACCTGTGCGGGGCCTCCCTTGTTTCGATTTGCTCTTCACCCCCTTTTGCCTTATCATACACCCGCACACCGGTCTCTCCCTCAGTGTTCACTGCAATCCTTGTGTCGTGTGCCTTTTCAAGGCAAAGTGCAGCCTTCTTCAGTGCACTGCACACGATATGTATCTTGTTTTTGTTGCGAGCACACATCCAACCACGGGGTGTTTCAAGTGGTTCACAGGACATGCCCCCCCCCCCCACTAATATTTATACATTTGGGCAGGGAGGATGAGGGGATTTTTTGTTCGTTTGAAGAAATCCAAGCAGCACCACCTGTTTCTTGCGCAAGCGAGCCTGCAGGTCAACACTTCGATGGTGGAGTGTCATTGCGATAACAACCGGGGGAGGGAGATGCGCTCTATGGTGCAAGGCGGGCCCGCTTACAACTGCTGTGCGTGGAGGGAACCAGCAGAGTTCGCTCGCTGCGACCGAAGCAAACAATTCCGCAGGTGGGTGGCTCACACTGGCACAGTAGTTTTGACAGGCAGAATGCACCCTGGATTTTGCTCTCTCGGTCAGGGTGTCATTCAGTGCTCCTCCACCCAACCGTGTGTGCGGGGTGTCCTTCTGAAGGTTGAAGGTTTCTTGCGCAACCACGGTACGCTGAGTCACCCCTCCTGGTGACTCAGTGCAGTGCGATCCACTCGCATTCGGCAGCCCCACCCGTCACAGAAAGGTTGCAAACTGGTCGATGTGAAGTGCCCCGCACCGGATCGACCGGTTTACCTCCGCGCGTGACCCATCGGGTTTGTCTTCACTTCACTGGGTTTCTCACACCGCAGCCGAATTGAGGGGAAAATCCCAAAAGGCCAACACCACCGGTTTACAACATGACAACCGCGGCAGTGTTGGCGGTGCCACGCCTTTCTCTTCGGCACACCAGGAGTGCACATTTCGGCGGGTGCCCTGAAGAAAAGAGGGTCATGTGGTTGTGTTGAGGATAATTCTATTGCGATGCCCTCTCGTTTGCTTGCACTTGACTTGAATTGTTTTAGTAGTGCTTTCGGGATACAGCAGAGGGGGTGGGGGGGAGGGCACGTCCACAGCGTCACGTTGCTAAGCACACGCGTGTCGCCTTCCGATGTTCGTGAGTTGTGGGGGGTGGGGGGGTCGGGAGTTGCATGGAGATAACATGCACGCATGGTTGAAATATTTCTGTTTTGTTACCTTTCCGTCGTCAGTTTGATTCGTTCCGTTTGTCCACCGCCTCCATCCTTTCCCCCCCCAGATCTCCACCCCCCCCCCCCATACTCCTTTTTTTTGCCGCTTTGAATTCCATCGGGGTGTCTTTTTTCCATTCGGGGTGTCTTTTTTATCTCGGAACTGCGGAAGTAACAGGGCCTGGTGGGGTACTTCGCTCTGTGCCACTGTGTGTCAAACTGTGTCACATTGCAGCCAGTGTTGTGAGGCGGTTCACCCTTCCTCACTTCTCTGCATATCTGAGCGAAGGCCCCCCGTTGTGCCACGCTGGCACGCAGCTTATCACTTCGCGAAGGCCCCATCGTGGTTCTACGCAGGTTCTGCTCCCCCCACCCCCACCCCGTCTCTCTCTCTCACTCGTCCCCCCACACCCCCACACCCCCCGACGCCCCATTTTTTTCTGTGAGTGTGATCAGAACAATCCCACACAGAGGAACGACCCCACATCACATCACCCATGATTGATGCACTATCCTGCGGCCTCCCCATGAGGGCAAGGGAGCCACCAAGGTTTTTTTGCTGGGTTGCGAAAAACCACCCACGTCCGCCAAGTGAGCACCCGTGCGTATGATGCGAGATGTGTGAGTGCTGTGATCTCCCCCCCAATTTTTTCTCAGCACATAAGCACACACGCATATGCAGATTCGATAACCTTTTGTTGGGTTTGAAAGCCCAGGCCTTGGACCCTTTGCCCCATGAAGGTTGGCCCCTTCCCCCGAACAGAATACCGGCATTCACACACAGAGGGAAACCCCCGGCGATGCCACCGCGGGCGTTCAGAAGAAACCTGTGGAGAACAGCGTATTACCCTCACACATGGGTTATGCTGGGAATCACGGCAAAGGAAACACTATTCAAAACACGTTCAAGTATCGTTCAATCCACAAAGCGTTGAGCACATCCCCGCATACACCACAGTCTTAAGTCTCAAAAGTGCCACACAACGGCCTGGCTGTCTCATATATGCCAGGTTGATGGCGTCAATACAACTTCAAGAACAGCACAATGGGGGTCTTCGCTCAGAACTGCAGAAAATCGAGCCACCTCTCAAAAGAGGAGGCAAAGCTCTGACCCAGTTTGACACAGAGCGGATGACCCCCATATATTGCGCTGGCCCAGCGTGGGCCAACCGTCTATCTCGTGAAGTGCCACACACCCCCCACCGTTGTGCACAAAGCTGCCCCCCCGTGGAGTGGCTACAAAAAGGACACGCGTTGCGAGATGGTGTTAGAGAGGTGCCTTACCTCCTTCACTCTCTTACAGTCAGACCCCTCCTACTCCCCATCTCGCTCGTGAACCGGGCAGCACGGCTGGGTCGACCAGACAGCCTTGCGGTTCAAAGCTGCGGGGGTGGTGTGGCGTAGTAGAACCGTAGGGTGGGGGTGCACAAACAAAACCCCCATTTCCGCACGCTGGCTCCATCATTTCATGGGGGGGGGGGGGGAGGGGAGGAGTCGGGTGGCAGCCTGGCAGAGACAGACACACAGAGGGGACCACCCACATCCCCCCCTCCCCGCTCCCCCGGCTTTCTGAGGACAATCTGCTGATCTCTGGGGCGGGAGGGAAGGGAAGGTGTTGGGGGGGGGGGGGTGGGGCTGGAGGGGGGGGGAGCTCTACCCCCGCGAGCAACCCATTGGGCAGTGAGAGAAAATAGATGGGGGAAAATCCCACCCAAAAAAAAAAAAGAAATGCTCCGTTTATCTCGGTGAATTCATCCTTGCCCCCCCCCCCCCCCCACTATACGTCCTGTACCCGGCCCGTATGTGGGTCAGAGGGCCAGGGTGGTGGGTGCCGCGCCTTTTGCCGTGCACACCCGCACGTAACGTTGCCTATAGTATCTCCGTCCGTCCGTCCCTACCCCCCCCCCCCCCCTCCCGACAACCTGCAGACCCAGGGCACCCCCCCACTTTTTCTATCGACCCACCGACCCACCGAATTTCGGTGTGTCGGCGGGTTGGTGGGTCGGTGGATGGGTTGAGGGGCGACCCACCAACCCATCAACCCACCGACCCACCGACTTTGGTCAGGGCTTGACATGGATCATGTCACCTTGTGAGCAGGCGTTCACTACCGTGGCCTCCGGCGGCTGGGGGGCTCCGCCCCCCAGACCCCCCTGTGGGGTGTGCCTGTCTTGTCACCAAACCCTTGCGCGTATGCCGCTGACACCCGCTCTGTTGGTGTTTCACTTAAGATGCACACACAGCATGCAGGCAGTGCACATTACACAGACACGTATTCGGAAGCGCTGTATGCAAGCAGAACGCACAAAGGGTGTGTGCAGAGCACAAGAAATCTGTGGGCGGGATGAGGTCGAGTGCGAGTGTGGAGGAGCACAGGCGGGGATGGTGGGGACAGTACACGCGCTGTGAAGGAGGCACTGGAGGGCGGGACGTGGCGGCAGCTGCTGGAGAAGCACAAGGCGGACGTGAACGCGGCGGACCCACACACAGGGCGGATGCTGCTGCACGAGGTGTTGCAGCCCGGGTGCAGGGGGGTTCCCGCTGCTGTCGAAGCAGTCAAGTTTCTGGTGGGGTGCGGGGCAGCCAGCGTTCCAGACGGCGAGGGGCGCACACCGGTGTGGTACGCGCTGCAGCACCGTGATGGCAGCACACGCAGTGCGCTGCTGGCGGCGCTCGCCGAGCAAGTCGGGAAGATGCAGACGGAGGTGGTCAGCAGGCTGCGGCACTTCCTCACAGACGAGTGGCCGCCCTTGAGGGCACGTGTTTCCACTGTTGCTGATGCAGCCCACACTGCATCGGATGGACTCCCGCAGTCGCAGGCTCAGCCACCGCCACAGGAGCCTCGCACAGACAAACCCACCGACAAGGACAAGACGAGCGAGCGGCTGGAGAACCACGTGGACGGGCGGAAGATCTGCTTTACGCGCAGCGACAAAACGGGCGAAACCCCGCTGCTGGAGTGGCTGGTGCAGCTGCTGGCGGTGCGACCGGATCTCGGGTACCGGGCAAAGCACGTGGACAGCATGCTGCTGGGGCTGCGGTTTGTAGTGCAGCGGGTGCTGCAGCGTGTGGAGAATGCGCCAGACAATATCGAGGACTGGATGGCGGTGGACGACTGGTTCGAGCATCTATGCGCAGGCTGCCTCTTCACCTGCGACTGCGTGGACTACGAAGTCAACAGTGACGTGCGATCTTGTGTGCAAGGCAGACGGTGCACTCATCGTCAAGGAGTACCACAAGAACTTCAGCGATGTGGCTGTGCTGGGGAACCACGGGGCGGGCTGCGTGCGGCCGGCACTGTACTTCGGGATGAACCAAGCGATGCGGACGATTGGGCTGTCGAAGGACGCGCGTGAGTCTGCGGCAGGCAGCGTGTTCGAGCTTGAGCCTGCACCGGCACAGCTGCATGTAATTGAGACGTTCCAGCCGCTCATTGCGAAGCTGGCGCGGCTGATCCGGAGCCGGCGGCCGAGCCTGACTACGGTGTTCCGCGGGATCAACATGAACGTGTCGGCGCAGTACAAGGTGGGGACATCGGTGGTGTGGAACGCCTTCACGTCGACGACGGAGGAGCAGGGTGTGGCGAAGGACTTCATGTACGGGAAGGCGGGGACGTTCTTTGTGATTGTGGCGAAGCAGGGTGCGGCGGAGGTGGGGTTTGCAAGCGTGTTCCCGCAGGAGGCGGTGCTGCTGTACGACAGCAACATCGAGTTCCGGGTACAGTGGAAGCTGTCTCCGACACTGCTGCGCATGGTGGGGCAGCCCTTCGACGTGATTGTGATGCAGGAGGTGGCTGCGCATGACGAGAAGAAAGACAGCAACAACGACGCCGGCGACTACTCTGTGGCGGAGCAGGTTGAGGCGGTGCGGAAGGTGCTGCAGCACACGGCGTCGCTCTTTGCGGAGTTCCTGGACGGCTACGTGGAGGGCAGGGTCGGGGACGATACACATGTGGCGGAGTCGGAGACGAGGATGCTGCACGAGGTGGACGAGTGGCTGGCGGCAGACGGGCACGGGGAGGAGGGGGTGGGGGAAGGGGCGAGGGGGACGGGGCGGCACCCGCTGTGCCTGGTCGGGGACGGAGGCACCGGGAAGACATCTGCGGCGGTTGCGGTTCTGTGCCACCTGCTGCAGGAGAAGAAGGAGGATGCAGGCGTGGTTGCGGGGCAGAGAAAGAAGTCCGTGTTCCCTGTCTTTGTGGCGCTGCCGTCGATTGGTGCGTCCACCTTCACAACACACGCCGGGATCGACGAGTTCATCGGGAAGTCGTTCGGGCTGGAGGAGGCTGCGTTGGAGCACCTCAGCAGTGTCTACGACGTTGTGGTAATCCTGGACTCGCTGGACGAGGTGGGTCTGACGCAGACGGATTTGGGGGACGCGTACAAGGCCAGTGGCGGGCAAGGGCTGCTGCGGCTGCACCCGTGGTGTGCGAAGCACTGCAGTATGATCGTGACGACGCGCGGTGAGTACCTGAAGAGCGTGGATCACACACCGTCGCAAATCTGTGGGGACGGGACGAGGTCGCTGTACATGCAGCCCTTCACACAGGCAGACGCGGTGCCGTACATCAGCAAGGTGCGTATGGCACAGGTGACGAAGGCGGAGCAGCAGCGTGTGGACGCATTTTTCACTGCGGACGATCAGCGAAAACTGGCCAGCACGGTGCGCGGCACATACGGTGCAGCTGATGATGATACAGCGGTGGTGCTCAGCGACCGAGCCCTGGTGGTGGCGATTGTGGAGCGGGCGTGGGTGCTGGCTGGTGCTGATAGCGGCAGCAGCGGCAAAGACAAGGCAACGGGTGCTTCGACAGACAACGGGGTGTGGGGAAACGCAAACACCAGGTGTGTGGAGGCTGCAGCAGAGGCGGTGATGTTGGCGCTGGAAGGCAGATGCGGCGGCACACCGCATGCTGCAAGGTCATCAGTACCACTGCGTGACGTGCTTGTGGCGCTGTCGCAGCAGGCGGGGTTCTTGGAGCTGAAGGCGGCGCAGCAGCATGCAGCCGAACAGACAACACTGCTGGAGCAGCTGGCGGCGGAACCAGTTCCTCCACGCACAGTCGCAGACGCTGAGGTGGCGGTGCTATCGCAGCTGCGCAACCCGTTCCTGCTTCACATGGCGTGTTACGCTCAGCGCGAGCTGTCATCGTGCAGCGCACAGGTGCGTCAGTGCCTGAGTGATGTCGCGGTGTACGAGGCGTACCTGCAGAAGCACGTGGAGGTGGGGTTGCGTCAGGGGTCAGCTGGAGCGGCGCGCGCGGAGGAGGTGCTGCGGGTGGGGGAACTGATTGCGTGCGCGATGCTGCAGGCACAGACGTGGCAGGGAGCACTGGGCACAGAGCGGGCGCGCCTGTTGGAGGAGGACGGGGTGGACCGTGCAAGGGCAGACGAGGCGTTCCGGGTCCTCCCGTTTCGTGTGGAGAGCTTCCACGATGACAGCAGCGCGTTTGCATTCCGTCACAAGACGCTTGGGGAGTTCCTTGTGGCGCGGCGCCTGGCACGGAAAGGCGCTGTCGCCGACACGCTTCGGTGCAAAGTGCGCAGGGCCTTCAGCAAGGATGCGCCGAATGTGCTGGAGTACTTTGCGGACACGGTGCTCACACGTGGGGGCGACGAGCGCGACACAACGGTGGTGTCCGAGCTGCTGCCGCTGGTCCTGGCGACCCGCGACGCTGGTGATGACGCGGTATCACTGGCGTCTGCTTCCAATGCCATGGCACTCGCCGCACGCACGCGGTTTGCGTTCAGGTGCGACCTCACTGGTGTGCTTGTGCAGGACAGCGACCTGCGCCACGCACGCCTGGGTGGGACTGTGCTGACGGAGAGCCGCTTCCACAACTGCTGGCTGGAGCACGCAATGATCTGGGAGAGCAATCTCACACGCTCTGACTGGAAGGGCTCCTCCTTCGGTGCCCCTCTCCCGCCTCTGTTGGGTCACACCGCTTCTGTCTACTCCGTGACTGTCACACCAGACGGATTGAAGATCATCTCAGGATCTCGCGACAAGAGCGTTCGTGTCTGGGATACATCAACAGGGAAGGAGCTGCGGAAGCTTGAAGGCCACACCTCTGCTGTCTCCTCCGTGACTGTCACACCAGACGGATTGAAGATCATCTCCGGATCTGATGATACCAGCGTTCGTGTCTGGGATACATCAACAGGGAAGGAGCTGCAGAAGCTTGAAGGCCACACCTCTCCTGTCTACTCCGTGACTGTCACACCAGACGGATCGAAGATCATCTCAGGATCTCATGACAACAGCGTTCGTGTCTGGGATGCATCAACAGGGAAGGAGCTGCAGAACCTTGAAGGCCACACCCCCTCAGTGGGCAGCGGAGCATTGATGTCAGGGGTCCCCCCCTGTGTTGCGGTTTGTGATGGGAACGTGATCCGCATCTGTGCCGCATCCTGGCGTCTGCGGAATGTGATCGGGATTGGACCCGTTGTACCTGTACCCCTTCAATGCGCCGGGCTCGACACTGTGACGCCTACCGCTGCATGCAGTGTGCTTGGTGGGGCTGTGACTGCTGCGTAGCACCGCAGTGTGGCAGAGGCATGTGTGCAAGGCAAGTTGCGAATCGTATTTCAGCTGGAAACAGCTACCAGTATGCAAGCTGACGAAGCCTTGGGCAAGACCAAGGTGTTCTGGTGTGGTGTGCACTGGGGTCTGCGGACAAACGATTCTAGTGTGTGTCCGCAGGTTTGACTCTATCATGTGCCACCTTTCCAGGTGACACGTTCCACAAGATTTACGTGCGTGTTTACACTGCAGAGCCCTCGAAATGCGTGGGAGTTGTGAGGTCGAGGAAGGGCGGTGATCTGACGTGATGATATGAGTGAAATCGACCCCTGATATTTCGTGCCCTGTTCGTGCCCAAAAACCCGTTTGGGCCCCGTTTTTTTCGGCCCCCGTTTTCCCCGTTCCAGGAGCCCGTTGCCACGCAGTGGAGCAGAACGCACCCCAGAACACTCAATGCCGGGCTGGATACGGACAACTACTCTCCAGATTCGCTTGATACCAGGGGTAACTTGAGAAGATCATGTGGGCGGGGAAGCTGGGGGCGGGGGCGGGGGCGGGTGACTCAACATTCAAGTTTCGGGCCCGGTGCCTGCGCGCATCCTGTCGTACTGTGGGGGGAGGTTTCTCCCCCCACTTTTCCAACGGGCTCTTCGCACGATGATATGTGCTCCACGAACGACAACACAACCAACCACAAGAAACTGCGCACTGGCCGGGCTAGAACTTGGTGGCAACGTGCGGGTGACGATACACAGGGGGCAATGTGGCCGTCTTCACAACTTCAATTGTCAATGAAGTTGTGCAGGTCCGAAACCTGCGCCGGGGTCAGCGCCGCGTCGTCGCCCCCCACCTCCTCTGCATCGTCCTCCTCCCTCGCGGGCGCCGCCGCCCCCCTCTTGCGCTTGCCGCGCTCGCTGGCCGCCTTGCGGGAATCCGAGTGCGAGGTGTCACATCACACTCGCCCTCCCCGCCTCGAGGCGGCCAGCGTAGAGGGGCCCAAGCTGCGTAACCTTAAGCGTGGGCAAAATTTCGGCGATTTAAAAATCGCATTGTCTAAAGCACTACCCCACCAAAAATCACTCTACGGAGTCCATCTGACCTAGCAGCACCTAGCGGCATCTAAATGCTGCCCGTTTGTTAAATTTTAAATCCAAAAAACTCCCAAAACACGGGGCCCTTGAGACAATGCGAAAATCGCGAAAAATCCGAAAATTTTTTCCCCGAAATTTCGCCCAAAACACTGTTTTTTCGGCCCCAGGCACACCCACACCCAGAAAAAAATGGTTTTTGGGCAGAAATTTCGGGTTCAAAAATTTCACTTTGCCGCTGACAAATGGCCTGGGGGGGCCTCAGGGCCTGTAGGGGGGTTTTCTAAGGGTTTTGGGACCCTCCAGACGTAAAATATCTGCACTGTCTGGAGGGGTTACTGCATGTTAAACCCCATTCTCTGCTCCCAAGGCAGGGCAGCTCCTGGTGAGTAGGTGGTACCTGGCACGTCCTTGACGTGTGGTGCTCCTCTGATCAGCAGCTGAGTGGTGAGGGGCATGCCTCCATTTAACATATTGTTAAGAGTGTTGGAGTGCACGCCTCCGCAAGGTGCATTGCTGGGCAGGAGTCACGCGGCTGTGTCGTACCAGAGGAGTGTGTCGTAATGGGTATGTAGGTGTCACGCGGCAATGTTTCACCCTAGGAGAGTGTCGGAGTGGGTGTTTAGGTGTCACGCGGCTATGACTCAACCTAGGAGAGTGTCGTAGTGGGTGTTTAGGTGTCACGCGGCTATGTCTCACCCTATGAGAGTGTCGTAGTGGGTATGTAGGTGTCACTCGGCTATGTCTCAACCTAGGAGAGTGTCGTAGTGGGTGTTTAGGTGTCACGCGGCTATGTCTCAACCTATGAGAGTGTCGTAGTGGGTATGTAGGTGTCACGCGACTATGTCTCAACCTAGGAGAGTGTCGTAGTGGGTGTTTAGGTGTCACGCGGCTATGTCTCAACCTAGGAGAGTGTCGGAATGGGTATGTAGGTGTCACGCGGCTATGTCTCAACCTATGAGAGTGTCGTAGTGGGTATGTAGGTGTCACGCGACTATGTCTCAACCTAGGAGAGTGTCGTAGTGGGTGTTTAGGTGTCACGCGGCTATGTCTCAACCTATGAGAGTGTCGTAGTGGGTATGTAGGTGTCACGCGACTATGTCTCAACCTAGGAGAGTGTCGTAGTGGGTATGTAGGTGTCACTCGGCTATGTCTCAACCTAGGAGAGTGTCGTAGTGGGTGTTTAGGTGTCACGCGGCTATGTCTCAACCTATGAGAGTGTCGTAGTGGGTATGTAGGTGTCACGCGACTATGTCTCAACCTAGGAGAGTGTCGTAGTGGGTGTTTAGGTGTCACGCGGCTATGTCTCAACCTAGGAGAGTGTCGGAATGGGTATGTAGGTGTCACGCGGCTATGTCTCAACCTAGGAGAGTGTCGTAGTGGGTGTTTAGGTGTCACGCGGCTATGTCTCAACCTAGGAGAGTGTCGGAATGGGTGTGTAGGTGTCACGCGGCTATGTCTCAACCTAGGAGAGTGTCGGAATGGGTATGTAGGTGTCACGCGGCTATGTCTCAACCTAGGAGAGTGTCGTAGTGGGTGTTTAGGTGTCACGCGGCTATGTCTCAACCTAGGAGAGTGTCGGAATGGGTGTGTAGGTGTCACGCGGCTATGTCTCAACCTAGGAGAGTGTCGGAATGGGTATGTAGGTGTCACGCGGCTATGTCTCAACCTAGGAGAGTGTCGGAATGGGTATGTAGGTGTCACGCGGCTATGTCTCAACCTAGGAGAGTGTCGTAGTGGGTGTTTAGGTGTCACGCGGCTATGTCTCAACCTAGGAGAGTGTCGTAGTGGGTGTTTAGGTGTCACGCGGCTATGTCTCACCCTATGAGAGTGTCGGAGTGGGTATTTAGGTGTCACGCGGCTATGTCTCAACCTAGGAGAGTGTCGTAGTGGGTGTTTAGGTGTCACGCGGCTGTGTGTGGAGTCGCAGATCCGGAGCTTCCTGGAGGCGGTTCCGGACAACGCGTTTACCGGAGCGGGCTGCAACGAGTCGACACTTGTGCAGCCTGGTGTTGGTGATCCTTCGGGGGTGTCGCGCGTGAGGAAGGATGACTGGGGTCCACATGTGCCTGCTGTGGTCATCGCGCCGCTCCGCAGCGAACCCCAGACGTGGTACGTCGCCTTGCATGTGCCCAAGGGCGGCTGCAAGGTGTGGAGCACCGACTGCTGTGAGGGGATTTACTCCGACCTGTCGGCTGCGGTGGAGGCCCTGATTCCACCTCCCCAGACAGAAGAGTGCAAACTTCTCGTCGTGAGGAGTCGGCCATTGGTGGTATCGAAGGCGCGTGGATGTTCCACGCACCTGACGTACCCCAGAAGACTGCAGCGTCACCGCAGTGAGCTCTCCCTCAGCTCCCTGGCGGTGCCTGCCCTCGC
The DNA here is from genome assembly GCA_963210315.1 of Rhynchopus euleeides. Classification (NCBI taxonomy): domain Eukaryota; phylum Euglenozoa; class Diplonemea; order Diplonemida; family Diplonemidae; genus Rhynchopus; species Rhynchopus euleeides. The sequence continues at coordinate 2,245,897 of OY723271.1, forward strand.
ATGGCGTGAGCGTTCGTTGGCCTACATCCGGGCAAAGGTCAACGAAGAGGTGGGTGCCCTGCAGGAGGTCGCGATCAGCCTGATCGACAGGTCCGTGTCGTTGGACCTTGAGGCTGTCATCAGGGGGTTGGAGGAGGCGGATGCGCCTGAGCGGGACCCGGGGGTGAAGTTGCGGCAGGATAACCTGAGGGAGCTGCTCGGCACAACGGATTGGTCGCTGATGCGCCGCCCCCTCGCTGTCACATACCTGGGGGACATGCTGTCGGCGGTGACAGACCTTGCACTGTCTGAGGTTTCAGATGAGACAGGGTTGGAACTGACGTTCTGGCAGCAGAGCGCCCGGCAGCGCATCATGAAGTTTGATGAACCTCGGACTAGCCGGTCCGACATCATCCTCGACTCAGGGGAACTTGCGAGCCTCCGCAAGGCTGTGAAGAGCGGCAAGTGGCAATCGGGCAAGGAGGTGACGCTGCTCACCCAGCGAGTGGCAGAGCTGGAAGTTGCGCTGGAGGCAGCGCAGAAGGGGTGGTGTCCGCCGCCTCTTCCTCCGCAGCACAGCGACGATGCAGTGGACTCCGACGCACCACCTGAGGCTGACGACTCTGCCGGGAGTGTGGGTTCCGACAACCTGCTGGTTGACGGGTTGGACTCCGACGACATGCTGGCTGACGGGACCTCCGAGGACCTGCTGGCTGGCGCTCTGGTGAAGGGGGAGGGTGGTTTGGAGTGCAAGATATGCGGCACTACTCGCACGGCTGGGGGCAAGCCCTTCGTGGCAGAGGCGTCCCTGAAGTCGCATGTGAGTGGGAAGCACCAGATGACGTACGCCGCCTATCTGCAGTGGGGCTGCACTGGGACGGCCCTTCCCAGCAGCAAGAAGCGGCAGGGCGGCCCCAACAAGGAGGTGTCAAGTGGTGGCGAGTCGGATGATCTGTTCGAGTTACCTCGGCGCAAGCAGTTGCGGTCTTCGGGTGCTGTTCATGTGGAACAGCAAGTGAGGGAGGTCTTTCCTGGCCTGATGGTGGACAGCAGCCGTGGCGCGCAGCAGCTTGCCATGGATGATGAGGATATGGTCGACTTGGGGCCAGCGTCGGTGTCGCAGCGGGGCCCCGGGATCCAGCTGTCCGACCTGAGTAGCCGCTGTTGGCTGTTCCCGCGGGAACCGCTCGGGAGTGGCAGGAACACCTGCTACCTGGCCGCATCTTTGCAGCTCCTGCGGCCATGTCTCGCACAGGTTCAGCAGCTGCCGCTTGACCTGACTGCCGAAATCTTTCCCCTGATGCACTGGGTGAAGTACAACCTGCGCGCGGGCTCTCACGTGCAGCTGGACGGGCTCCGCAGCCTGAAGGGCCTCTCTCCAGACGGTACCCACACCACGTTCGTGTTCGATGCGATGGAGAGGGCTCAGCTGAGTGTCGGGGGGGGCAGCTTCCTCGACGGGGAGATGCAGTGCGCTGGGGAGTTCCTGGGCTACTTCCTGGGTATTCTGCGGGAGGAGTGCTATCTCCTGCGTACCACCAGCACCGGGAACCAGCCGCCGCTGACGCCGCCGCTCCAGGTGGCAGTCAGGGAGACAAGGTCGTGCAAGAGTTGCGGGACCATCTCCTCGAGGTACCTGCGTCCAGCTTGGATGATGCAGTTCCCCCCCCAGGGTGGTCGCACCCTGCAGCAGCTTGCCTCGGCGTACGTGAGTGAGGAGACGGCCGTAGATGGTCCGTGCACCTCGTCGCCAAAGTGCACCTCGTTGAGAGGGGTGTCGAAGAGGGCGATGTGCATCGGTAACACCCTGCTGGTCTTCATCCAGCGGTTCGCGTGCGCCGGTGCTGGGCGCCCTCCGAGGTTCGTCACGGACAGGTGCGAGGTCCCACGGCTGCTCGAGTTGAGGGATTGCCTCAAAGAGGATGGCACCGCCACCTTCTCTTTCGGGGGCGCTGTGGTGTATGGGGGTATGCACTACACCGCATACAGCCAGGATGCGGACAGCGGCACCACGGTCCACCTGGATGATGCCAGGGCGACCCACGTGTCCCGCTCCACTGCATTCCAGGATATGGCGTCGTCTGCTGTCCTCGTGCGGTATGAGAGGCACCCGGGGCAGTTGAACACGCAGCTGTGGACAGATATACAGGAATCTCTGTTCAACCAGGCTCAGGCTGAGGCTGCCGGCACAGAGACAGTCTCCGGGGAGGTCGAGGAGGAAAGGGCACTGCAAAAAGCCCTTGAAGCATCACGCCGATGATCACGGTCGGTAAAAGGCGGGGCAACCGTGCTTCAAGAATTCCTTGAATAGTTCCTCCGTATGTTATGCGTTGACGACGCCGCCAGCCTGCTGCTTCAAATTAATGTGAGTGAGGAGCACATGTGTGAGCACAAGATAGAAGCGGGCAACAAACACATTCTGTGGCTTTTTTCTTCCATGTGGTGCGTGAAGCCCTGCGTGGGTAAGTACTTTTGCGGATTTGTGCGGGGCTGGTCGTTTTCTTCTCTTTTCTGCTTTTCTGAGGGTCCCCTCCCACTTGTGCGTGTCATTCTCTTGCCTCTCAAGGTTCGTTCTGGATCAGACTTCAGTTTTTCTCACCAGGCCCGGAAGCAGTCGGACTAACAAGCGTGTCTGCAGCCCCATTCCCCCAACCCCTCCCGACCGTCCCGACGCCACCCTACCCATTGACTCGCGAGCACTTTGTCATTTATTGCAGCCGCACACTTCCGGATTCTTTGACACTTCCCCGACAGGTTATCAGGTTTGGCGCCGTGTGGTGAGGACAGTGTTGGATTCTGCGTTCGTGAGGGCGGAACCATCTGACTTCGTACCTGGGGCTGCCAAGGGCCGACCTGCTGCGTGCCCCCCTGTGTCTAGGGTGTATGTGTGCTGGAACAGCCCCACCACCCCATTGTGGCAGGCAGGAGGGGTGCGAGAGGGGGAAAACTGACCAAAAACAGCACTTTAATTTTGCCCACTTTTTTGCTCTGCTAAAATCCTAAGACTAGGGCCACCCTAGGCCAGCGCAGTCGGGTGCCGTCAGCAGCCCCTTCAGCCCGCTCACCTTGTGCTTGAGGTATACACACCTCTGCACGTGGTTGAGCATGGGGCGGGGGTCGCTGAGGTGCTGGAGGTAGGGCTTCACGCCCTTGCCACACGCACACTTGAACAAGCCGGGGGTAAATTTCCCGACCTTGTCCCGCAGCGACTCCACCACCACCTCCTCCGTGGTGGTGGAGTCCTGCACCGCGTGGGCAAGGGCGCGAAGCACCCGCTCTCCAGCTCCACTCCGCGCGCGAGAGACTGCCCCGTGGCACCCGTCAGCCGGTCGTAAACCTCTGATTTGGAATCCATCAGACCGCACATGATGCGGCTCACCACAGTCTCCGACGGTGACAAAATGATGTCACATCGGAGGGGGGGCACCTGGCTGCCGTTGCCGCCCACGCCGCCACCCCGACATCCGCCACCACCTAAATCGACCTCACCCCCCGCTCCCCGCGCCTATATTTGAAGAATGCACACGCTGCATCCACGGGATGGTCTCCCCGATCGGCGCTGGTCAACCATCCCCAACACACACACACCCTACCCCTCCCCGCAGGTCGCTGCGTGCATCGCTTGCTGCGATGCTCTGCGACGAAGATGGCGATACACCTGGCGGCACCTCTGGGGAGCATCTGAGCGCACACACGGGGTTTGAGTGGTCGTCATTCGACCATGGCGGTACACATGAAGGGCGCGACGTCGACAGCCAGTGGGTGCAGGCCATGGTGTCGGAGCGCCTCAGCGAGGTCTGCATGTGGCTCGACGCCGCGGTGGACAGCCACGGCCGCCTCATCGAGCCAGCCCTGTGGGCCCTGCACGGGCTGCTGCCCCGCATCCTCCCCTCCTGCCGCTACCACGACTGCGCGGCAGACCTCCTCCCCGCGCTGCAGAAGCTCCACGGCGCGCTCCTCGACACGTTTGTCGACCCCCGCGCCCTGGACACCTTCGACAGCCCCTCCCTCGCCAAGACCCTGCTGCTGCAGATGATCGTCCTGCTCTCCCCCGTGCGGCAGCCCTCGGGCCTCTGCCTGCTGGACGGGTCACCCCCTGCCGCGCTGCACACTGCCTTCGACCTCTGCCTCGGGCTTGTCCTGGATAGGCATGACCACGACGATGGGGCGGGTGCCTGCGAGCCGACACGCGACTACTACGCCCTGGTGGGGTCGGCGTGCGAGCTGCTGGTGGCGATGCTTCTGCACACCCCTGAGGACAGCCCCGTGCAGGAGGACTTCTTCCACTGCTCCTTCACGAGGCTGCTGCGGTCGCTGGTGGATCACATCACGGATGCGATGCAGTTCCAGAGCCGTGTGCGCACCTCGGCTGCCTTCACCTTCTCCTTTGGCACGCAGAGCGACGCGAGAGGTGCTGCTGCGGCAGACGAGCCGCTGTTCCTGAAGCGGCGGGTGTCGGACGATGCGCGAGAGAGGCCACCGCTGCGCGACGTGGTGCAGCCGCTGCTGCTGGTGCACCTCCTGCTCAACGAGTTTGCCCTCGGGGGCCGCGGGCAGCGCAAGGAGGGCCGCAGCGACACCTGCCCCGACATCGTCGCGGAGATGACCTCCCTCCCACACGTCGTATCCCCCGCGACCTCGCCGCACCCCCGCCCCGGCGGGCGCAGCCTGCACGCCGACGCCGCAGAGCTGGGCGCAGCCCCCACGGTCTCCCCGATCGCCTCCCCCGCGCAGGACCCCCTCCCCGTGCCGGGGCAGGAGCTGGTGCAGGCCTCCGTGTCGAGCCTCTACAACTACCTGCGGCAGACCCCGTTCGCCCCGCAGCAGGAGACTGTGGCGAAGTCGGCTGTGCCTGCGCCGAGGCTGCCGGGACACCTGCAGCCTCTGGTGGAGGGCCTCGTGGCTGCCGTCGTGCAGTATAAGAAAGAGCGTGCCCTGGGGACAGTGCTTCTGCAGCCCCCGGTGGACGCGGCAGCGGCGCAGGCGCCGGCACCGCCCGATCCAGGGCTCGACCTGCAGCGCGGGTGGTCGACAGACGGGCCGCTGCCCCAGCTGCCCGGGGTCCTGCCGGGGCTGCCGGAGCAGGGGGTGCCGGAGGCACAGCCTGCCGCCAGCGCGCCGCTGCCCGCCTCCACCCCTGGGGCATCGGAGCACCACCTGCGGGAGGGGGGCTCTGCGGAGCGTGCCGCGGCGAACCGCACAGGCACACCGCTGTCGTCGACGTCATACCCGCATGCAGCGCCCCCCCTGCGGTCGGGATGGAGTGTGTCGACATCGCAGGTGACCCTCGCATACCAGGTGTTGGTGCTGATGACGCAGAATGCCGATGTGGCGCGTGTCTGCGCCGAGTCGCTGGAGCCTCTCCTCTTCTTCCTCAGCGCGGACCGCCTGCTCCACCTGCGCGGCGCGCTGCGCGGTGGCGGCAGCGTTGGGCGGCGCAGCTATACGGAGGCGGAGGGCAACCTCTGCCTGCAGTGGCGCTTCCAGAGCGAGCTGATCTACAACTGTGTCCTGTTGGGGCGCAGCGAGGATGGGGACTGCCTCAGCCAGCGCGCAGCTCTCTGTGTGGTGTCGTACGCCGTCACCTGCCTGCGTGTGTACCGCAGCACCCTTGGGGAGCATATGCAGTATGAGCTGAGCCGTGTGCTGCCGGCGGTCCACTGGCTGCTGGCGTCGGGCGAGCACACAGCGGAGGTTGCGATGTCGCTGTTTGCCTTCCGCGGGCTGCTGGAGAACATGAAGAACATCGGCAGCCTCAGGGTCTCGCGTGTGGTGCCCCCAGGGGAGGAGACGGGTGCTGGCGAGCCTGACGTGGATCCGCACACCTGCACCGATCGCATTTTGGAGCTGCTGGTGCCCCTCCGCGTTGCCACGAAGCGGTGCCGGATGTTCCTGGAAGGGGCGTCGGGTGCAGCGGACAGCGTGGATGGGCAGCCCGTGCCTGACGGGACTGTGTCGCAGCTGCCGATCGTTGCGCTGCTGCCCTATCTCAGCCGCATCGCGGCAGCGGCAGGCACCATGACAGGGTACTTCGGCAGCGCCACCTTCCCCGTCGACAAGCTGAGAGGGGAGCTGATGTGCATTGCGGTATGCCCCGCACCACACCCTGCCTCCCCACGCGCTGTGTGCAGCGCATCTGTGTTGTGAATCTTGCAATTACACTTGTGGCGCTTTGTGATGGGCTTTGCTGTCTGCATCAGGAAGGCTGTATGGATGTGTGTGACAGTGCAGCTCGCACCCCCCCGCCCATCCCACGTCACCCATGCAGGGGCACGAGAGGTTCACCTACGCCGTGGCGGGCTGCACGCCTGTGCTGCAAGGCGTGCTGTGGAGCACGCTGTGCGAGCAGCTGCTTGCGCCTGCGGTGGAGGGCGGCGGGTCGGCGTTGCTGGACTTCACGTCCAGCCTGCGGATGGTATGGAAGGGTTCGCCACCACCAAATCAATTTCAAACCGCAAACCGATGTTGCGGCTATTTTTTGCAGAGCCCCCACGTCTCACCCAGGCAGGCCGAGGTGTGCGCGTGTCGCCACAGCCTCTCTGGGTGGAGAAAAGCAGAAGCCGTTCCATTTGTGCTGTCACACCAGAGGAGGAGGAGGAGGAGGCCACAGGGGGCTGTGTGTATAAATTGCGGGGATTTTCCCGCCAGAATGCGCAGGGTCACGGCGTTGCAGTGTCTGTGTCTGTGTTTCGCCGCTGCTCAGCAGAGAGGGGGGTTGGAGTTTGCGCAAAAAAAACATAATCACCACCACCACCCCCCTCTGCTCCCAACGACCCACACTGCCCACCGTCCTGCCACCCACAGATGCTCCCTGCCCGGTTCCACCACGGCATCTCCGAACCTGCTGTGCAGAGGGTGCACAGAAGCTGGTGAGGCAAGCCCACCCCCTTGCCCCCCCGGGCCTGCCTCCCCACGCGGCGTTGCGTCACGGCCGTTCAGAGCGAGAGGAAGGCCTGCTGTATAATTATGTTTTGCCCCCACCCAGTCCACACACACACAGTTTTCACTCACACTAACACGTGAATATCTTTTTGATGTGCGGAAATGGTGTCGGGGGGTGTGGTGTTTCGGCAGGGGTGGGCAGGCCAAAGGTGTCAACACGCTGCCTTACTTTCCTCGACTTCGACTTCCACTCCCCCACTGCGGAGGGGGCAGTCAGGTCACCCTGCCCTTCAATAGAGCAGGTGTCGGTGTGGCATGCTAAGCATCTGCTTGCGGTGGGGGCATCGTTGCAACGCGGAGACTGCACGCGTGAGTGTGCCTCTTGTGCTTTTTTTTGTCGTCCGTCGCAGTGCAGCACACACCGAGCACACCATGCTCTTGCTGTGATCTGCATACTGCCATCACATATGCCACGTGGCACGCCCACTCACACACCCACACTCACAAAACAGTAGCCACTCACGCTGCTCCAGCGTCCTGTGCAATGGTGCCTTCCCAGATGGGGGGAAGGGGGGGGAGTGTGGGAGGGCGAGGGCGGGATGGTGGCGGTGCCGGCGGGTGCCTCTCCTCCGATTTCTTGCGCGAGCGATTGGGGGAGGAGGTCCGTCACTGCATCACTTTGCAAAAAGGGGCGTCACTGCCGCGTTGTCTTCCTTCCGATCTTTCAGGGAGGGGTGGGTGGGTGGGTGTTGTTGTTTTTGTTTGCACCAAACTTAGCACCAAAAACACAGTCTTTTCTTTTTTGCCATACCTTTGCCATTATGATGCCATACTCTAGTGTTTAGCCCCAACACACGGGATGATGTGTGATGGAGGAGTGGATGTGTGTGCGATGGGGGAGGAGGGGGGAGGGGGGTCGTCAAACGAGACACGACGCGGTATTCCGGTTCCTTCCCCCCCCGGATTCATTTCATCGGAACTCGTCGGGCGCTGGCTCGTCGCATCCGATTCGCCAGGGCCCCCGACCACCGCGCCGTGAAACTCATTTTTGCTCGGAAGGCTTACGGTGATTCAGCACACAACCCAAAGTAAGGTATGTGTGTATGAGTCCAATACACACTTCGTAAAACGACTTTTTCAACAGACAGGGAGAGAGGGGGTGTGGGGTGTGGCAAGATCTGCCATTTCTTTCCGCCAATCAAGGGGCCTGCATGGGGGGTGGGGGGGCAAATGAAGGGGGTCGGGGGGGGGGGGGGGAACTCTGGCAAATCCCCCCCCCCCCCCCTTTGGCGCACAGCACAGCACGTGGTGTTCGCACTGGCCATGCTGTCAGCACACAATTGTCGAGACAGTGAACACACAGCAGAACCCCCATTCACCACCGCGCCCCCCCCCCCCCCTTCTATTGCTGTGCAACAGAAGCGTGGTGCCTCTCGCCCCCCCCCCCCTCCCACACTGCCCCACACCCCGCCCCAAAAACGGGCTTCGCTTTGCATCGCTCTGATCTGGCAGGAGACGATGCTGCTGGAAGAAGCTGTTCCCCGCCCCCCCCCCCCCCCCCCCATCCCCCCGCATCCCCTCCCCGCCCACAGCATTGCAATCTCTCTTTTCTGCGCTGAGTTGAACCCCCCGCTTCCTCATCGTTCACACCACCCACACCTCTGTAGAGTGATCGGGCGTGAATTTCTCAGCCATGTCTCCGGCGCTGAAGCTCGCTGCCACGGTGCTGCTGCTGCTGGCACTGCTGCAGCCTGTGGAGGGTGCCCGCAGGAAGAAGAACATCAAGAAGCAGCAGGAGGAGGAGGCGAAGCGGCAGCGCGAGTTCCTCCGCAAGCAGACCGAGTCGGGGAAGACGAAGATCGACGCCAAGCCGCAGGGGTTCCGGATCGAGGAGACGGAGCCCCGGAAGCAGCAGGAGGAGCGCAGCCGCCCCTACGACTGCCCCAACGACCTCTACTGCAAGGGGTGCAAGGCGGCGCTCGCCGCGATGGAGAAGACGGAGAAGCAGGCCCTCAAGCATGCGAAGAGGATGACGCAGGCAGCCATCATGTCGGAGGCACTGGAGAACGTCTGCGATGTGAAAAACATGGACGGGTATGCAGGGGTGGAATGGAGGGTGCCTGACTGTGTGGATGCAGAGGAGGTCGTCAATCAGACTTTGCTCGGTGCGGCCTCTCCAAAACAAAAGATTCATGTTTGTATGTGTGTGGCAGTGGAGGCAGCACTGGAGCCCGCTCGGCGCGTCCTACACTAAACTAAAAATATTAACACGTGTGAGTGTGACAGTTAGGCAGACACCGGTGCTGCTTCCTGTCCTGCACCCCTCCGCCACCCTTCCAGGTTCGGCGACACCCCCGTGAAGGTGCGCATCGGTTGCATGTCGTACATCGCTGACCACGAGGATGACCTCGAGGCTGTGTTCATCGACAAGAACCGTTCGCCAGGCAACCGCTACCTGCACTTCTGTGAGGCGATCTCACGTGGTATGTCCCGCGTGTGAGGCTTCGTGCTGCCCTCGCCCTGTGTGGTGGTGCTGTGCATGCCCTTGCCGCCCACCCCCTACCCACCCCCCCTAATTGCCTTCCTGCTGCAGCCTGCCTCGATATCCCGAAGAAGGAGGAGAAGAAGAAGAAGGAATCTGCTCTGAAGGATGCGGACTTCGAGATCAAGGAGTACCCCGACGAGCCGCGCTCCGTCGACAACATCGATGTGGACCAGATCATCGCAGATGCGCTGAGCGACACCGACCTCTGAGGGGCGCTCTCTTGTTGGAGGGGGTGCAGGGCAGCAGGCGTAGTGCAGCCGAGTGCACCTGGTGGCGGTGTGCGTGGGAGACTTTCCTGAGGGGGCAGAACCACCCGGCATGGCAAACACAATGTCTCCTGTGCGAATAGGCACAGCCAGGTGGGTTTGTCACCCCGCTTTCCCCCCACGCAGGCCCCACCCTTGACACCGATGGTGGCAGCTGTGTGGCTGCCCCAACGCGACTCCTCGCATGCACGCAGGGCACAGGGGTATTGGTTGGAGACCACAACACCCCTGACTTCACTGCAGACAGCACTCTCTCCGGGATCAACTGCCCCTCCCTCACCGCCGCGTGTCGGTGCATCAGCAGGGCAAAAAAGGAGACCTTCCCCGAGTCGGTAAGCTTTCCGGCGTTCTTTCATGGGTTCAGATGAGTGAAACAGGTTCCAAAAAAACAATGTAGTCTACAGTGGTGTTATCGAAATAGGGGCAACTTCGCACGAACGGGGCACGAAATATCAGGGTGGGCCCTTTTTTTTTTTTTTTTTTTTTTTTTTTATTGGTGGGATTTTTCACGTATTGCCTGTGGTTTTCATGAACCACCCAAATTTCGCGTGAATTTTGTGCATGTATCGGCCCGGATAGACCCGGACAGGCATGTATTGTCCCGTTCTGGCCTGTTTAGGTCGGCTGGAGGACGTTAAAGGAGTGCCGTCTCGCTGAGGGTTTCTCTTTGGTGTTGGTGGGCCAACACCAAAGATAACACCATCTACGAGGTTGCCCCGATATTTTCCACACCTCTACGAGGTTGCCCCGACATTTTCCACACCTCTGCGAGGTTGCCCCGATATTTTCCACATCTCTACGAGGTTGCCCCGACATTTTCCACACCTCTGCGAGGTTGCCCCGATATTTTCCACATCTCTACGAGGTTGCCCCGATATTTTCCACACCTCTACGAGGTTGCCCCGACATTTTCCACACCTCTGCGAGGTTGCCCCGATATTTTCCACACCTCTACGAGGTTGCCCCGACATTTTCCACACCTCTGCGAGGTTGCCCCGGGATTTTCCACACCTCTACTATTGGTGGGCCAACACCAGGAAAGGGTTCCGATATATGATCTACGTCAAACAGGTGGGGAGAGCAACCTTGGCAGGGGGACTCAAACTCCCCCAGTGTGCGCAAGAGAACACGATGCCGACCGTTCCCCGCCCCACCCGCATATCCTTTTGCCTCAGTCTGGGGTTATTGCTGCTGTATTGCGGAGCAGCCGGTATGTTGCAGCACGGCATCCCGTTGCGGATCAGGGAGCACACCCTATGGCGTAGCTCCTTCCGCGACCACGGGCTCGGCAGCTCGGTGCACTGCACCAGCACCACGTCGCTCTCCCGCAGGAACGGGAGCACCTCCTCACCCACCTCCTTAAACTCTGTCGTCCAGAGGTCGTTCCGCTTCAGCAACCGGTATCCCGGAGTGGACGGGAGGTAGCCCTCCTCTGTGAGGGTCGTCTGCACAAGCTGTGCAGTCATGCCCACGGGCAGATCCTTCGGGATCACACGGCGCTGCGCGCTGGTGATCACGGAAACCTCGACCACGAGTCGAGGCATTTCCGCAAGACCCCAAGGTCCATTTCCCTATGGTGGATGGTGGTGTGATGAGATGGCCCCAGGACCTGTTCGTGGTCCTGGACCACCAAGTTCTACCCCGGCCAGTGCGCGGTTTCTTGTAGTTGGTTGTGTTGTTATTCGTGGAGCACATATCATCGTGCGAAGAGCCCGTTGGAAAAGTATGGGAGAAACCTGCTGCGCCCCCCACAGTACGACAGGATGCGCGCAGGCACCGGGCCCGAAACCTGAATGTTGATTCACCCGCCCCCGCCCCAGCTTCCCCGTCCACCTGATCTTCTCAAGTTACCCCTGGTGGTCCACCGACGGGCAAAATCAAGCGAATCTGGAGAGTAGTTGTCCGTATCCAGCCCGGCATTGAGTGTTCTGGGGTGCGTTCTGCGCCACTGCGTGGCAACGAGCTCCTGGAACGGGGAAAACGGGGGCCGCAAAAAACGGGGCCCAAACGGGTTTTTGGGCACGAACAGGGCACGAAATATCAGGGGGTCGATAACACCATACAGTAGAACGCACTTTTCTTCCGATTCACCGCTTTAGCGAAAAGGCGCTTCCACACCCCTTCCGAAGCCAATAGCGAATAGCCCAGGCCCACGTGGTGTTCGTCCCGGCCACGCCGCAACACGTTGAATAACCTGAAATCCAGTAAAAAAAATAACCTCGCCCCCCTCCTCCATCATCCCCTCGCCGTCTTCCCTGCTACTTTGTCGGGTAAGGGCGTGTTTGGTTGGGCGTGCGGGAAAAGGGGGGTCAGGTTGGGCGGGGGAGTGGAGTGGGGAGCTGCCTTGCGCGTTTCCCCATGCCGACCCCTCCCCCCCCCTCTCCCCCCCCATTCCCCCGCCACCCACCCCACACACCCGTCCCACCTTGACGGCATGCTACAGATTTTATTCCCTTTGGGCGGGATACCCTAATGGCCACCCTCACGTCATGCGCACGCATCCTCGCATCAACTCTACTCTCTGTAATTAGTCATCCTCGACGTCTCTCTCTCTCTATCTCTGTCTCTGTCTCTTTCTACGAGGGGTCTTCGGGACGGTGCGTGACGGTGGGCTCAAAACGGTGCGGTTCATTGTTGGTGCTGTTTTCTCCTGCTGTCGGGTTTGCGGGGGCCTTCGATCTAAAGTGAGCACAAGTGAGCCGCCTATCAATATAGGCTGCAACCTGGCACACTTTTCATCTCTCTGGCACAGAGCGAAGACCCCCTCAAGTGATTTACAGAAGTCCAACCAAGTTTGGTGGGTATTAAGGTTGGTGGGTAAAAAGGTTGGTGGGGTACAAAGTTTGGTGGATTTGGGGGTCCCGGAAAAATTTGGTGGGTTTCTACCCCGCCAACCTTTATAACCGTATTAACGGTTGGCCCGTGAGACTTGTCGATTTTTGGAGGGTGGCCCAGTCAGGGGGCGCGGACGCAGCACAGCCCAATCCTGTCACACTGTTGCACACACCATGGTGTTCATTTTTCACCTATGCACATCCGCCCTCCTCTAGGTTGGTACCCCCCACGCTCAGATCGACCCCACGCCAAGTCGCCTGCACCATTGCGAGTAATGTTGGTGGGGTACAAAGGTTGGTGGGGTAAATTGTTTGGTGGGGTATAAAATTTGGTGGATTTGGGGGTCCCAGAAAAATTCGGTGGGTTATTACCCCACCAACCTTTGGACTTCGACAGAAGTCGCCTGCACCATTGCGAGTAATGTTGGTGGGGTACAAAGGTTGGTGGGGTAAATTGTTTGGTGGGGTATAAAATTTGGTGGATTTGGGGGTCCCAGAAAAATTCGGTGGGTTATTACCCCACCAACCGTTGGACTTCTGTAAAATGATTTGACAGCGCGTGTTGTGCCCCGCTGGCGTTCCCGCTTCCCCCACAGAAGCACCGGACAAACGCAATAAAGCATACAAACCACAGCAAACCATCAGCATGATTGGAGGGGGCGGCCCCCCTCCCTTCAGCCCGCTTTCTCGTTGCACCTTTCAATGCAACCTCCGACCCCTCCCCTACCCGGCAGGCCTCTTCAGGCCCTGCCAGGGCCAAGGGGGTGGCGAGAGAGCCAGCGGGTGGATGCCCCTTCTTCTTCTGTCTTTCCCTACCTCGCCACCACTCCACCCCCACCACCCCCTCCACCCTGAGGGGCTCAAGAGCCAGCAGTCGGGGTGGGGGGCGGGCGGGGCGGTGCGTTCCGAACCGACGTTTTTGACGCGGGTGATGTTTTTTTAAGCACACTCGTGTGAGCGGAAAGCGCCCCACCACAGCTGCAACCAAACGTGCTCTATACACTAACCCCACCCTTCATCAGGCTCAGGGTGTGATCAGTTCAGGGTTTTGTGTGTAGAAGCGTCAACGCAACAAACAAAAGGAAATTCATCAGAGCGGTTGTAGCTGTGAAGTGATAGGGCGCTTTTTTTTCATTTTTTTTCCAGTTGCGAGCGGCGGAGCGGAGCGGGAAGTCGCGAAGTAACGAAGGGAAAAAAATCGTACGGGCTGAAGCTTTATAAGGATCACGGGGGCCTTCGCTACCAGGTGTGACTGAGTGAGAAAAAGTGAGCCACGGCCCACTTCCCCTCACTGGCTGACGAGCTGTGACGAGCGAGTCGTGACTGGTAGCGAGGGCCCCCCACGGCAACAAATAAGTAGAACACCTTGTCACTGTGTCGGGCGGAAATGCAGCGATAGGAGTATCGCTCTCTCGAGTGACATGGTTTGGCAGAGACAACACACGGCACTGGTTTTGTGTTGCCTCTCTGTGACCGCACTCCCTGTTTGGTGGCGAAACCCGCGTGTCGTAGGTTCGGCCTGGGCAGCCTCAGGGTGCCTGGGGATCTGGCACTCTCTTCTTCAATCTCAGGACCACACACAGCAGGCAGGCCCAAAGCGCGCGCCCGACTGCGTGCTTTGGCCATGCGGTGTGTCGTGTCTGAAAGGGCAGGTCGCACCCAGAGAGCGATCAGGGGTTGGGGGGAGGACGGAGGGGGCGAGGGGGATGTGGGTTGAGTGTGGAGCTGTGTGGCCAAGGCCCGTCTCTTTGCCTTTCCACACGGCAAAGGGGGATCCCACATGAGCCCCGCGGTGTCTTCTTTTTTCAGGCTCTCCCTTCCTGGTCCCAAGTTCCAGATGCCCTGCAAGAAGAACTGCACCCCCCTCTTCCTCCCCTCCCCCCTGCTCCCTCTCGCAGGAGCGACCGGGGGGTGCGACAGCTTGCGGGTGGGGGTGGGGCGGGGGGGTGGCCTTGCGCCTAACACGGTTCAGAACGGCGCCAGAAATCGGCGACAGGCCGGGCTTTCCGACATCAACACCCGCACACCCGCACACCCCCCCATCCCCCAACCCCCCCTCCCTTCAATCCCCCCGCCCCCTCCTCTTCAACCAACACAACACCCACACACCCACACGTGAATCTTTTTATATTAGTGTAGACACACACCGAGCACTTGCTCTTGATGTGATCTCCACTGTAATCCACACACCCCCACACCACCACCACCACCAGGCCGACCGCCGCGCTTGAGGATGTCGAGCTCCCCGACACGACTAGAGAGGTTATGGGGCCGAAGAGGCAGCCGCACGGTGGTCGACGTGGCGAAGGACGTGAGCCGCGGAGTGCCTGCCCGCGCCCAGGAGGTGCTCGACGTGTGGAACGCGCTGTGCCACTACGTTGAGGTGCTGATGTCGGGAGGCCGCGGCGTCGCCGTGACCTGCCGGGGGCACACCCTCTGCATCTTCAAGCTCTCCTACAGCGCACACTCCAACCCGCGCGCCGGCGTCGCCGCGAGGGACGGCATGTCCTACGGCAGCAGCACTCCCGCCTTCAAGCTCGACGCCCGCTTTGAGGAGCGCTACTCCCTGCACAGGTCGCCCCTCACCCCCTCGCAGTGCCCCATGGTCACGCTCAGCACCACACCCATCGCCGAGGAGCTGCGCATGCCCCACGAGCATGTCCGATCCCTCGTGGCGGACATCATCACAAGCGTTGGGGAGGGGCTCTTCAACAACCAGTGCTACGACCTCGATTGGGGGTTCTGCAAGGTGCACCTCTCGAAGAAGCAGTCGCTGGAGGCGCTGTTTGGGCATGGCTTCCTGGAGGATCTGAAGGCGTTCGACGAGAGGCGGGAGAGTCGAGAACGGAAGCATGAGTTTATGATTGCGGCAGCAGCAGGGGTGCACGTCGGGGGGTCGCAGGCGAGCGGCAGCACGCCGCGCGAGGTGTACCCCTCCCCCCTGGTGGAGAAGCACCGCCTCTTCAGCCCCGGGTGGCAGGGTGCGCGGAGCAACGTCGACCTCGACAGCCCCGCCGCCGGGAGCCAGCCGCGGCCGTCGTCCCCCGCCCCCTCCTCCTCCGCCCGCCCCCCGCCGCGCTCCCACTCCGCCTCGTCGCAGGGGAGGGGCGCGGGGAGGCCGCCGTCGCGCTCCAACACCCCGCAGCGCTCTGCCACCCCGACACGCGCCTTCTGCCCGACGGGCGCTTCCGGGCAGACCTTCTCCCGCATAGCCCATGAGGCGGCGAAGCGCAGGACGCTGCTGCAGGTGGTGCCGCAGTCGAAGGATCCCTCCGCAGCGCTGCACAGCCTCCTGGCCACCCGGCCCCAGTCTGCCGGAGGCGCGCGGCGCAAGCCGCGGAGCGCTGCTGCGGAGCAGCGGCTCAAGATGCTGGACGCCACACGCCCCACCGCAGCGGTGGAGCGCAAAGTGGCATGGCAGGGGATGGGCGAGCGGGACGCGGTGGAGGCCCTGGTGGAGGGCGTGCGCGACAGCGAGGGGATGGACACGGAGGTGATCCAGGAGGGGTCGCTGTTTGCCGGCAGCCCCTGCGTGCAGGTGAGGAAGATGAGCGGGTCTGCCGCGGCGAGCGACGCGATTGCCTCGCCTGCTGCGTCGGCAGCGCCGGCGGCCCCTGTGGTGCAGCAGCAGCAGCAGCGGCATGAGGTGGCGGAGGAGCTGGGTGTGGAGGCGCGCCCCAGCACCGCGCCTGCTGCTGCGGTGAGGGAGCCAGGGGCGTCAGCAGCGGCGTGTGGAGGAGGTGGTGGGTTTCTGCATTTCTCCGATGACACGTCGCGGGTGCGGCAGGCGCGGGATGCTGCGCGTGAGGTGGCGCGATTCAACAGGTCGATGTCCAGCAGCAGGAAGGAGCGCGAGGCGCAGCAGCGGGTCGCGCAGCACAGCCAGGAGAATGCGACTGTGAGTGCGGCGGAGGAGGCGGCTGTGCAGAAGCAAGAGCAGGAGCGGGCAGAGAGGATGCGCCAGCAGGACCAACTGAGGAAGACGTGGAGCAACCAAATGTCCGCCCAGCAGGGCCAGTCACGGGTTAGGTACTTCTGAGCATGCAGTGCCGGGGGTGGTGGTGGTGGTCTGCCACCACACCCCTGCCCCCCCTCACCTCACCCCACTCACCCCCTCACACCCCCCCTTGTTACACGGTGGGATCTTGTAAATTTTACATGTATAACTACAAGTATATACATGTATTATACATGTATAATACTTGCATGTCAACTATTATACATGTATAATACATGTATATGCCTGAAATATACATGTAAAATACATGTATATCAAGTAAAAATACAAGTATAATACTTGCATGTCAACTATTATACTTGTATTTTTACTTGATATACATGTATTTTACATGTATATTTCAGGCATTTACATGTATTTTACATGTATAATACTTGTCATGCAAGTATTATACATGTAAAATACTTGCATGACAAGTAAAATACTTGCATGCAAGTAAAATACATGTATTTTACTTGCATGCAAGTATTTTACTTGTCATGCAAGTATTATACATGTATAATACTTGCATGACAAGTATTATACATGTAAAATACATGTAAATGCCTGAAATATACATGTAAAATACATGTATATCAAGTAAAAATACAAGTATAATAGTTGACATGCAAGTATTATACTTGTATTTTTACTTGATATACATGTATTTTACATGTATATTTCAGGCATATACCGTAAACGGAAAAAGGGTGGACCGTAAAAATGTTCCAAGTTCCCAAAAAAAGGCCAAACGTTCCATCTTTTTTACGGTCCACCATTTATTGGGACTGAATATGGAAAAGACAATGCAATTTTCGCCCGCGGGCTGGTGGGTTGCGGGGCGCGGACTGCGGCCTCCACGCCGCAGACACCCACACGTAGGCCTCCCGACCTCCCAGCTTTGGACCCTCCCTCCACCACCGCAACCAACACCAGCAAGAGAAGCAAGTCCTCCCTGCGTGTGGAAAGGGCACGATCACCACCACTCACCTCGAGACTCACCCACCACCACACCTCGAGAAGTGTAGCACCATGCAAGGAGCGTTCTGGTAGAAGTAAAAGTAGAACCTGCTGCACGAGCCCATAAAAGCAGCCACAGTACGGCAGGGCGCGCAGACAGAAGCTGAGACCACCGGGCTCCCTCCAGATGTAAATTCGTGAATCAGTGCCCGGAAAATTCAGGGAAATCGTACTCCTTTAGTGTAGTACACCCTGCAGTAACTGTGGGAGAACAGTTCCCGGACGATAGTGAGCGCACACCTCTGTGTTGAGTCCCTGTGGTGTTAATCCTGCAGCTTCAGTCGTGCGATTTCCTTGGTTCCTTCGCGACTTCGTCGCGAAGGAATTCGTAAAAAAATTCGCCAAGTCCACTATCCCAACCGTAAAATAGGTGGACCGTAAAAATGTTCCAAGTTCCGGAAAAATCCCATTTGTTCCATCTTTTTTACGGCCCACCTATAGTACGGTTCACCTTTATTACGGTCCACAATATTTCCGTTTACGGTACATGTATTATACATGTATAATAGTTGACATGCAAGTATTATACATGTATAATACATGTATATACTTGTAGTTATACATGTAAAATTTACAAGATCCCACCGTGTAGATGCGCCCTCCCCCCCCCCCCCCCCCTATCGCAAACCGACGAGCCCCTCCCTGAGGCGAAAAGTGGAGTGTGGGATAAGTCTGACCTCTCCACAACACACACGCAGCCCAGTCGCCTGTGGGTTTGCTAGTTTTGGCTGAAGGGGGCCAGCCACTAGAGCCGAAGTAGGGGGCTCGTTACCCCCCTCTTCTGCTGAGTCCCTGGAAAGTAGAGTTCGTCATCGATAGCTGTGTGGGGGGAGGTGGGGGTTTTGGCCTTCATGGGGTGGTGGTGGTGGTGGCAGTGATCTCCGCTATTCGCGGCTTCATGTTCGGCGTTTTCCTCACAAAAAATCAGGTGAAAGCATCAAAATGCGCTCGCCCGGCACCCACGAAGGCTATCCTCAAGCCCCCTTCTGTTTGTGTGCTTTGGTATCACTTGGTGCCAGCCGAGGGTATTGCTCCAGGGCCTGCCTAGTTTGGTTTGCCGGTTGCGATGTGATGTGAACCGTGTGTGCTCTTGAGGGGAGTACGTCAAGAGCAGACTGTTCGGTGTTCAATACCATGTGTGTCACTGGAGATCGCGCCAAGAGCAAAGTGTTTGGTGTGTCCGACACTATCAAAAAAAGAATGGCGTGTGTGTGGTATGGAAGCAGCAAGGCAGCATCGTTCGTCTTGCGACCTACGCTCAACAAAAGGCTTGCCTCTTGGGGCAACATCTTTAAGCACACAAAACTCAACACCCAAAGAGAAGGCTTTGCAGCCACCCCCGCCCCCCCCCCCCCCTCTCTCCCCACCCACCCCTACGCACCCCATAGTAGTCACACTCCGACCCATTAGAAATGACCCCGCTAGACCCAAGACATACAGACATGAAGTGCAGGAAAGAAAGGGACGTGCTGCCTGCGTTGTTTTTTTTTGTGTATTTTCATCCGCTGAGCCGGGAGCTTCTGCAAGCATCTGCGCCATCCCAATGGTGCAGAATCAGCCCCCTTCGCCCAGTTCTGAAGGGGCTGCTACGTGCCGATGGCAACGGCGATCCGACGGCGGGCAATGCTTGTGGCACTCTGTATCCGGATGAGACCGTGGTAGTTTTGTGCTAGCGCACTACCGAATGCAGAATATCGAAGAGCGTAGGCCCCTTTTCAAGCGGGACGTCGCATAGTAGGTTCCAAGCGAGACGGCCTTACTGGGGGGTGGGGGGTTCAACACAAGACGTACGGCTTGTATTTGAAACCCCCCCCAGTAAGAGTGGCCCGCGTGGTCATTCTGCCAACACGCTGTTCAAGAGCTGAAAGCATACTAAGGACATACTCGCATACTAAAAGAACGTCCAGGTGGGCCTTCACACTGCGTCAAGACTGTGTCAGTTTGACACAGTCTTTGGCATAGGGTTGCAAGGCGAGACTCTCTTTGCAATTTTTTCCCGCACCAGGGAGGGGGGAGCGGGGGGCGGAACATTGTCCGATCGCAGCCTCCCCCTCGCCCCCTCGCCCCCCCCCCCCCCCCCCTGCGACCAACCTCTTTCGTGTTGCCGAGTCAACCTGCAGAGGAAGCCCGTAAGTTTTCCTAACGAGCCTCAGTAGATACCAAGAAGCACTGATATTTGCGACCCAGCCGCCCCCTCCCCCTGCCCAGTGTTGGTTGTCTGAGAGTGGTCCCCGCTGCCTGCAAGCCTCCCACACAAAGGCCTTTTGCTCTGTGCCGCTTCTTTGTGCTGTGTGCTGACAACCCATGTGCCGCAATGCAACACTCACGCCACCCCAGGACCGCAGCAGCCCTGCAAACACACCCCGCAACCGCAACACACAGCATACAGCCGTCGGGTTGCAAAGGACTCCTGAGGAACCTCCTCCCTCCCTCCCTCCCCCCACCCCACCCCACCCAACCCGCCCCAACCCTCCCTCCCCTCCCTCCCTTCTCAGGCCTCAGGAGATCTGAAGGCAGAGCTAGCAATGCCGACCACGATGCCGAGCAGGCGTGGTGGTGGTGGTGGTAGCGGCGGCGGCGGCAGAGGCAGCAGTGTGTCGACGGGTCGTGGCGGGGCCAGCAGGCGCGGGATGGGCAACAGGCACCACCCTGAGAAGCAGTTCATGATCCCCTGCCCTGACGACATCGACGAGGCGCAAACCGGCCTCGCATGCCAGCAGTTCTGGGATGTCAACGCACAGGTGCTGAGGCCCCTGGGGCTGACCAGCAGCGCCCACATCCGCGCTGAGATCCAGAAGGACTCGAAGGGGGCCAAGTTCCGGTTCAAGCTTCCCATCTCCCTGACATCGCCTGAGAAGCAGCAGCTTGCGACGAGCTACAAGAAGACGCACCACCACAAGCGCAGCGTGCTGGTCATCATCGAGTCGCACGACACGGAGCCCGCAGAGCTGATGCGCGAGCGGGCAGTGAAGGTGCCCTACATGACGATTGCCCGTGATGACAGTGCACAGCCTGCTCAGCCGGCGTCGGCGAAGCCTGCGAGGCAGGCTCTGGCTGAGATTTCGAACATGAACCACGGCGCACCCGTGCAGAAGGCACAGCCCCGTTTCGCGCAGCAGCAGCAGCAGCAGGTCCTGCAGCATCAGCATCAGCATCTGCAGCAGCAGCAGCAGCAGCGTGTGGTGCCGCCACCGCCCTTCCCGAAGGTGCATCACCAGGAGGGTGTTATGCGTCAGGCGGCCTCGATGCCCGGCAGCCTGGCGACCAAGGACATGATGCCGTGCCCCCCTCCCGCTGCAGCGGAGCTTCCAGGTCTGGTGTCGCTGCCGTCGTCGGGTGCGTCGACGCCGCGTGAGATGGAGTGCATCCCTGCCCTGCTGAGCATGGACACTGTGCAGCACGCTGCACAGGCGCTGTCGCTCAAGCAGCAGATGGTGCCGAAGGCTGTGTTCCAGGCAGCCCCCGATCAGCAGTCCCCGCAGCAGCAGCAGCAGCAGCCACAGCAAACCCTGCAGAGCGTGCAGGCACCGCCTGTGCAGGTGTACGGGGCATCCCCGCAGCAGGCTGTGGCGCACAACCCTGCCCTGCCGCAGTCGCAGCACCTACCCAACACCCGCATGATGCCCAGCATGCCGAGGCCGCAGGCGAAGGTGACTGTCCCGCCCCCGTCGCACTACCACCCGCCTCTCCACACGCAGCACACAACGCACAACCCGTACGGCACGCTGTCCCATGCCCAGCACACGCAGCACCAGCACCAGCACCAGCACCAGCAGCACCAACAGCACCAGCAGCAGCACACGCAGCACCAACAGCATCAGCAGCAGCACCAGCACCAGCAGCAGCAGCAGGTCACACAGACGGCACAGCACGCCCCCGCGATGGCGCCGCCGCAGTCCGTTGGGCCACGTGCAGCACCCGCACCCGCACCCGCAGTTGCAGCTGCCCCCGCGTCTGTGCCCGCGCCTGCACTTGTGCCTGTGCCTGCTCCTGCGTGCAGCCCGCCCATCCCAGTGTCGAACATCAGCAACCTGCATTCCGTGCCCGGCGCTGCTGTTCCCTGTGCCACGGCCAACGAAGTGTTGAACCTCATCGACCAGGCCGGCTCTGTGACCACCTTCAGCATTGTGAGCATGGACAAGCCGGAGGCCAAGAAGCTGGTCTGGAGTGGTGGGAAGAACGGGCACACTGTGGTGCGCAAGGTATGCATGCCCACACACAACCCCCACACCGCCCTCCTCACAGGTCACCGTTAGCTACGAGCTCAACGGCATGGAGCTGGGTGTCGACTCGTCGACCGTCACCCTGCGGTTCCCGGAGGCGCTCCCGAGCGTCAAGAAGCTGAAGCAGATGTGCGAGAGCCTCAAGAACTCTGTCGCCTGCAACATGGACCTGTCGTGGACAAACAACACAGACAAGTGGAAGCGCACGACGACAACGAACGTATGTTATTCAGCACATCGCAGCGGCTGTACACCAACACCCTCCCGCACAGAACGAGACGCGGGTTGCCTACGACCCCTACGCTGTGTCGCCTGCCAAGCCGTCCGCATCTGCCATGGCACAGCAGCAGGCACAGCACGCACCCCCTCCGCAGCAGTTCCAGGCACCGCCCCCGCAGCAGCAGCAGCAGCAGCAGCAGGTGTCCCCCCAGGCACAGAGCGCTGCCCCCGGCAGGTCGCTGCTGCCCGAAAGCAACTACGTGTCGGACGCGCTGCTCGTGCGCCAGGGCAGCCACGCCTCGCCTGGCCTGACCCAGAGCCCGCAGAGCTTTGCCCCCGCGACACCTTCGCAGAGGAACGACGCGTCGCCCGCAGCGGCTTCGACTCCCGCGAGCCTCCGCAAGCTGAACGCCAACGCGGCCCCGTTTGTTCCGGGCGGTGCTGCACCGCGCGATGACGTATGTCCCCTGTGATGGCACACTCTGGCCCACATGCCCTCCGCCCTGCAGTCCCGCTCGCCCGAGCCTGCGCAGCCGCCTGTGCTCTGCAAGGAGCCCGTTGCGATTACCCTGGAGCCGGTTGGTGCGGCCACAACCCCGCGTCCGGTGCTCTGTGGGTACACTGCGCTCGCAACCCCCAAGGAGTACCAGTTCGTGGCCATCGACGAGGACTCGCACGACGTATGTCTCAGGCCTTTGGCCTTTGCCCCTCTGTGACCCAACAGGCAAGTGACTGATGCATGCCTGCATCACACCCAATGTGCCGTTCTCGCACGAATCCACTTCCTGTTCTTCTGTATCACATGATCCCACGGCATAAACCACAGGTCGTGTCGCACCCTGAGGGTCCCGTTGTGCGCCGGTTGAAGGACAAGGGGACTGTCGTGCTGGTGGGCGTGCAGAGCATGGGTGCGGTGACGTGGGGCAAGATCAGCGACGACGAGTGGTGCCTCTTGACGAACCCCGTGGAAGGCAGGACCTACCTGCAGGAGGTGACTGAATGAGACACAGCCTCAAGGCAACACCCTCTCCTCCCAAAGCACCCTAGATAGAAACACCCAATACGCGGCAAGGTGCGGATTAGGAAGCCTGAGATAATGCTGACGATCTCCACGGTAGAGAGCCAAACAATTATACTTTATTCTCGAGAAAATAAATCAGATTCTGAGCAATTTTGGTGACACGACTGCCCTGGCCGCCGCGTCCGGCTGGTCATGTCACTCCCTCCAAAAAAAATTAAAAAAACCGTATGACACTATGTATGGGGCTGCTCGAGCCTTTTCCTCGTGACCATCAATCCCAAAAAGCAAAAAAGCAAAAAAGAAAACGTGCGCGAAAAATCGAAAAACTAAAATATAAAAAAAAATGTGCCCGTTTCGAGCCCAATATCAACCGGGTCCGTGGGGCAGCTGAGACCGAATGTCCCCGGAGCACCCCTTCCCCGCTTGCACGCCCCGTTCTGAACAATGGGCGCGGCCCTTGGCAGGATGGTGTGTGAAAACATTGGAGCGGGAGGGGGGTGGGGCTGAAAGGGGCTCTGCGAGGGGTGGTGGGGGGTGGACTTGTTTTTTTTCAAAACATCCATGGCGATCCAGGTGTGACCGGGCGATCCCCATAGTTTCTTTTGCTGCCTCCCCAGCGCGATTTTCCTGAAGATGCAGTTCAGGCCATGGGGGGGGCGGGGCGCCTTGCTCTGAAGTGCAGAAAAGCGAATTGCCGGACAGACTCGGTGCCACACTGCACACAGGTTCGACACAGAGTGACCACCTCCAATGTGAGATCGCAGCCCCAATCGCATAGAGCCTCAGAGCAAAAAAGAAAACGTGTTGGTGGTGGTGTGTGTGGGGGGGAGGGAGGGGGGGGGACGGGGACAGATCTTCCAGCGTGCTCTGAAGTTGCAAAAAAAACAATCAGTCCTATTCGTGGTCATTTACCCCCCCCCCCCTTTGGGTCGCCTGACCGGAAATTTTGGGAAAAGGGGGGTAATATAAGGGGGGGGGGGGGTAAATTACGGGTCAAGGGGGGGGGGGGGTAAATTACCATGTTCTGGGGTGGCCGGTTTTTTTGGTAGGCCATAGGGGGGTGAGAGGGCGCCCAGGGCCTGTGGGTGACCTACCCTGACCTCACCCAGGCCCTCGGGCACTTCGTTCGGTATGATTGGTCCTGTCACATGCATGCGGTGGGGTGTGTGGTGCCTACCTCACGGCCAAGTACCCTCCCCTGGCGGCAAAGGGGGGTAAATTACCCCCCTTCTGACTGGGTAGTGGGGGTAACTGGGGGGGTAATTTACCCCCCCTTCCAGGCAAAGGGGGGTATATGTGCCGCCCATTTGCCCGGGGAGGGGGTAAATTACCCCCTTGGCCCTCCCCAGTCAAGTAGGGGTAAATTGCCCCCGCCCTTACTGGGGGGGTAATTTACCCCCTTCTCTGGTGGTGGGTAGGGGGGGTAAATTACCCCCCTCCCCAGTACAAGGGGGTAAATTTACCCCCCCTACGGGTAAAGGGGTGGCAACTACCCCTTTGGTATGGGAGGGGGTAAATTACCCCCTCAGTAAGAACGGGAACAAATTACCCCCCCTTTGCTGGGGAGGGCCAGGGGGGTAATTTACCCCCCTTAGCCTGGTGGGGGGTAAATTTACCCCCTCTCACCAGGTAGGGGGGGTAATTTACCCCCCCACCACCCAGTGGAGGGGGTAAATTTACCCCCCGACCAGCCAAAAAATGGGTATTTTCCCCCCACCCCCCCAGCCAAAGGGGGGGGGGGGTAAATTACCAAGTTTCTGGGGCCTGAACCCAAAATTTCCGAAAAAGGGGGTAATATAAGGGGGGGGGTAAATTTAGGGGGGGGTAAATTACCACGAATAGGACTGATTGAAAAATCTCTCTCTGCTGGCAGTTTGTGTGGCGCCGCTTCACAGCCTGACACAGAGCGAAGAGCGTGATTCTGGTATGTATGCACGTTATTGCACAGATCTCGGTATTTTGTGTGGTGTGGTCCGCACCGCTGGAAGGCCACGCTGGGCTCACTGTCCAGATCCCCCCCTCCCCTCTCTCTCTGTCGGCTGACCCGATAAGAATGAAACAGAACTCATACGAGATAACGAATACGCCATAGGCTGGCACCAGGGGTTCCGCGAATCACACTGCCTCCTCGAAAGCAACTGGAGCTGCATTTTTTTTGTCGTCCGGGTTTATTCAGGGTATAAGATAGACTTTTTTTCTGGCGCCGTTTTCCGGTTTTTCTGGTTTTGAATTTTTTCGCGCGCGCCTTCGGCGCGCGCGACCCGCGCAAACCCTCTCAGAATCACACCCAACACGGCTGGACCAGGCTCTGCCGAACAGCAGTGGCGTGTTGCTCCACGCAGCTCCCCGAAGGGACGGAACTGAGCTTTCAATGCGTCCACGTACTGACGGAGCGCGGCTTGGCATCACCTCCCGCATCAGGACAAACCCCCCGAGGGTGCTGCTCTGCTGGTACGCCTCACGAAGGGCAACTACCTTCATGGTCGAGCTTGTTGCATGACCACCCCCTTGAGGCAGTCAGTCAGATGCTGCGCACAACATGCGCTCATGCGAACACCAGCGGGTGTCTCCAACACTGCACAAATCGCGGTCCCGCCAGAACCCGAATCCGTCGATCCTCTCCAAAGCGGACGTGCACTCCCGAAAACACCGGAGTTTGCATGTGCCATCCCCAGCAAGGCAAACGTGCTCGAGACAAGGTCGTAGCTTGCGTGGATGACAGGGTGGTCCTTGGCAGTGTGCACCGCAACGAGATTGAGTGCATGCGCTCGGCAAGCCGCCCAGAAGGAGTACGGTGCGGTCGGAATGATCAAGCTACCGGAGTATCTCGAAACTTCAAACAGAGAAGACCTGCATGACGAGGACATCACCACCCACCGGGCCTCCCGCTGGGCTCCTTTTCTCCGCTTCTCTGCTTTCTTTTGACTGTTTGAGCTCCGTGCGGATCACGATGGGGTCACTTTCCATATTTTTTTGGCTAATGGTCCCACTGGTTGACTGTCACAAAGGTTCCCCAAAAACCGGCGAAAATCCGATCGGCCTTTTTTTTTTTCCTCCAGAAAACCGGAAACCGGGAAACCCTGGTTTTGAAAACCGGAAAACCAGACCTATCTTATCCCCTGGTTTATTTCCAATTTTTTGAAAAATGATCAGTAAGAGTGAGGTGATGTATCGATGAGCGGCCCGAGCTCCTGTGCGAGATGGTGCCCGTGTGCGCCTCGGCCCTTCGCTGCCGCGGCGCTGATATTGTGCACAAGCGGAGGACAGGGGTCGGGCTGTGTAGACTCGTGGAGAAATCCACGAGGAACAAAAGGCAACATCACACCCACGACTGATTTTTATTGGAGAGGGGGGGGGGGGTGAGTCAAGGCAATTTGAACTTGCCCGTTGTTTTCACCGAATTTTTTCGCGGGAACCCTGTTGCCAACGCACACACCATCCATCGCTTCCCCCCCCCCCCCCCCCCACTTTCATTGTTTTGCTCCCACACAAAGTGCGAGCCTTTCGTTCCCTTCCTCTCCCCCCCCCCCACCCTCTTCCCTTCCTTTCCCTGCCCCCCTTTTATCCCCAACAACCAGCCCACACCCACCACCCCCTACCCCTCCGCCAACCCACGTGACATGTGCTGGGGATCGCAGCGTGGCAGAGGTGCCATTGCTTGTATCCGGCCCCCCTGGGCCTGGCCTTCACCCTCACGGCCCCCCTCCCCCTTTATATGTTGAGAGCCTCTGTTGTTTTGCTGCTTTATCGCCTCGCACCATTCCCGGACCCCTCCCCGGCGTATGCCCTTGAGTTTAGCGAGCTCGGTTCTCATGGTGTGTCCTCTCGAGGGGACTCTCCGCGATGCCAGTTCACTAACCCCAACTACAATACTGAGTTTAGCGACTTTTATAGGGATTTGGGGGCAAACATCTGGGGGAGGCGTGCAGGGTGTGTGCTTGGATCGATGGGTGGCGAAAATAAAAATAATAAGTGTATGTAGAAGCGTCAGTGAGCAAACGAAGTGGGTGGCGTGCAACACAACTAGGGGGTTTGGATGGCCTTCATTTTGTTGTGTGCTGCCGTTTGGGCCAATGAAAGCAAAGCGAATTGCACACGCTCTTCAAGACATTTTTTGTCTTGAGATATTGCTCGGTATTACGACGGTTGTGAATCAGTTTTTTTTCCTGCCAGTTTTTCATACGGTCTCATGGCGGGGTGAGGTGGGGCAGGCCACGTACGGTACTGTTTTTCTTAAAATTGTATGACACTGTGAATGTCCGAAGTGTTGGGTCTTTGTTGTCCGGCCTCGAGCCACCCATATCCATGATGCCCCTGAGGGCCTCTTGGTGCCCGCCTCGTTGAAGCAGCAGGCCCTCCAGGTGTCCGTTGACACTTTCACATAAGTATGGTCTATGTCAATTCGCGTGAGGTTCGCAAGAACCCAGACGCTGTTTGTAGTTTGTTACTCCGCATGTTTTTTCCTCCGTTTTTGTCGTATTTCACGGCACAGCTTATATTTTTTAAATTTTGAACGATTTGAGCAATTGTGGGCCGCATCCAGATCTGGTGTCTCGCCCAGAGCGTCTTGTTCTCTGCTTCAAAAGGGAACGCGTTTCCACAGTGACAACGACCCCTTCTGTTTCCCCTTTGCTGCCACTCCTTCGATACATGTGGCGCAGATGGCTTTACGCTGTGCATTATCCCCATGTTTGTGATTATTTTGACAAATTTGTATATTTTTACAGGGGGGGGCGAATAGTATTACCTAGTTGAATAGTATTACGGTGCCAAATAGTATTACTTTTTTTTCTGGGGCTCTGGGGCACGTTTTTGGTGACTCTAAGTACGGGGTGCAGATAGGCACCCCATGTCCAAAATGACCCCACCACGATCCGCACAGATTCCAAACGTTCAAACGAACGGTGTTTTGGCAAATCTGTGAGGGGGGTCAGGCTGGGTGGGTGGCATGGGTGGGCAAGCTGCCTCCCAGTCACCTTTTCCCTTCACAAGTGCCTGAACCCGACCCGCATTTCATGGGTGAAGCTTGGCACTTGAGCCACCAAAATGACCCCACTACGATCCGCACGGATTCCGAACAGTGCAATAGAACGGGAGCCCCCTCGAAACGCCCCTTTTCACGAAATTTTGAGTGGTACTACTGCGTAATACTATTTGGCCACCCCCAAAAATATATCTTTTTTGGGGGGGGTCAAATATACAGGTTGGTTCGCCGAATAGTATTACGTAGTAATACTATTCGCCCCCCCCCTGTAACCCGAACTGAAAAAATATACCACAGCAAAAAATATTCACACGTTTGTGTGTGTGGGAGGTGCAATGCTATAACAACTTCTCGTTGCAGAACCATAATACGATCCACTCCGACACACCGGACCGTGCCATTGTAAAGTGGGCCACTCACTGTGCCGTCCATCTGGCAGATGCTACCGCTGACCAATTCCCCGCCCCTCCCCTCCCCCCCCATTTCACCCCAACATGCTATTGGTATATTCATCACCCCACCCTCTCTGCCCCCCCTGCCCGTCACTCGCCCACCCAACCACCCCCTGTGCCCAAACTTCCCACCATCCCATCTGTTCCCCCCTCCCCACCCCCCCCACCCCCACCCCCACCCTCACGACCCACCCCCACCGCCCCCCATGCCGTATCTTCAAACTCGCATCGTGCTGTTGGCACGGCCCTCCCGGCTACTCCAACTCCCACCCTCCTCGTATCCATCCTCACTCCTCTCTGCCCGTAGATTTAGATTCTTTTTTTTTGACTTTTTTCATGCACGACGCGGTCTTCACCTCCCGCCGGGTACCCGGGTTCCCGCCTCCGGGTACCCGGCCGGGTGGTCCGCCGGGTACCCGGGGGTACCCCCCGGATACCACCGGATACCGGGATCCGGGTACCCGGATCCCGGTATCCGGCCCGGTATCCGGCCGGGTACCCGGGCGGGTACCCGGATCCGGGTACCCGGCGGGTACCCGCCCGGGTACCCGGCCCGGGAACCCGTGAATTATTGTCCATAACCCAGAGTGTATAGGGGGACCCTTTTCAAATTTTTTTTTCGGGGGGGTCCTATTTTGGACGTTTGAGCCCGATTTCGAAGGAATTTTTGAGTTTTGAGCCTATTTTGGGCCCTAAAACGCGTTAAAACGGGTCCCGGAATTTCCGAAAAATGGCTGTTTTTTGGCCTTGGCGAAATTTCGCCCAAACTATTGACCCAAACTTGTCTGGGCCCATAATTGGGTCCTGGTGGTCTGGAACTGTCCATTTTCGAAGGCAGTCGTGAGAAAATCGCGACGTTTCGCCCCGAATTCTCACTCATGTGACCCCAAAAATCAAGCAAATGAGGTTTGCTCCGGCTTACACAACTCCAAATCCGAGTTGTGGAAGCCGGACCTTGTTGTGGGAGAAAATCGGCCAAGTGAGGAGGTTTCTTGTGCGAAATTCGAGCAATAAAGCTCAAGTAATCAAATGCCATGACCCCAACCACAACCCCACCCCCTGCCCTCTGCCCCCCACCCCTGTGCAGGTCATGTGCCCCATCCCATCCCGTGTTGCCTTGTTGCAGATTTTCAAATTGGGAAATTTCAGGTGACCCGATGATAGGGATGTACCCCGAGGGTCTACCTGCAGGGATCCACTTTTTGCTATGCCTGCATTGCTGCTGTTTGCGCTTCTCGCCTCCACACACCACCCTGGGGGGAGGGACAGAGGGCGGAGGGGGCTACACACTTACACAACCGATCCGGTCAAACAATGCCACGTCATCCCCATTGGGGTCCTGGACCGCGGCCTCTCTCCCAGCGAATTGGTGTCGTCATCAGGCAGGCTAAGTAGTTGTCTACACAGGACATTGGTTTTAAGGGGGTCTGAGTTCTGCGGAACTGGCTTCAAGGGACGCCCCCTCGTAATGACTGGGTGGATGGAGCCAAGTAATACCAGGTGGTCGGACACCGGAACTCTCGGCATTTATTAGTCGCGGGAACTGTGTCCGTGTGGTAGGTGACCCCTTCCGATTCCACTGATTCCACTCTTGAACATGTAGTGTTGGAAGATACTTGGTGTTCTGATGTTTTACAGGGTACTTGACAAAGGAAAGAGGGTGGTCAGTCTTGTGACACCCTGAATCCTTCCTGTGAGCAGCAGATCCACAACACCTCGACTTCTTTCAGCGGCTGTATTGATATTGCCTGACACAGCAAACATGATTCAATTGGAGGAACAAGCCTCGTACACCAGCGGCCCAAACGGTGGATTTCATGTATGGTTTTAGGATTTCCCTTACTACTGATGGTGTAGAGACTACAAAGCCTGACCTGATGACGCCGCCATGAACCTGGGAGACACGCCGCGTGAGAAGGGACCTCGGTGCGGGGTGGCGTGAAGATCCTGCCTGAGTGCCCTCGTCGGGACCCGCGGTAAACCGTGGCGTTCCCCCCGAGGCAAGTCCAGGACGAAGGTTGCAGATAACCGCTGCACCTCTTCGTCCGAAAGGAGCTCACAGGATAGGGGAACTGCCCACACCCCACTCACGACAGTGTATCCGAAAGGTGCACTGCGCGTGTGGTGGCGGTGTCGGGTCCAGACCCACCTCGTTCCCCCATGCCCGTCAGTTGTTGCCCCTGCAGGGGTGGCTGCTGTCTGGCATGGGGGGCGCCCTCCCTGCCTTGCAAGGAAAAATGTAGAACGGCATGCTGCCCGTTTCTTCATTTTTTCACCTTGCCTGGCAGGGGGGGGCCCACCCTCACGGGGGGAAAAAGAGGAACGGCATGCTGCCCGTTCACTCTTTTTTCCTCCCGTCGTGGGTGGGCGGCTACCCGGGGTATCCGGCCCGGGTACCCGGGTATCCGCCGGGTACCCCCCGGGTACCCGGGCCGGTAACCGGGACCTCCCGGGTACCCGGGTCCGGGTACCCGGAAAGGTGGAGACCGCGTCGTGTGTTGTTTACAGGGGGGGGGGTGTCGGGGGGGTGGAATTCGCTGCACAGTTCATTTCCTCTTCGGCAAGGTGGAAGGGGGGGGGGGACGTCGAAATATTTGCCGGTAAAAATTTAAAAAAGAACTGCCGGGTTCCTCAGCAGCGACGGCCCCCAGAGGGGGTGTTTGGCCGAACCTTTTTGAGATCCCCCCCCCCCTTTTTTTTGGTCCTGCTCCACACCCCTCCCTCCCTCCCTCCCTCACTCCTCTCTCCGGCACAGGCAGGTACTGCAGCCCAGAAAGTTGTGTGGGAAGCAATTGGGGATCTTCCGTCACCCGGCGAGACTCCCCAGTATTTTTTGCGCCACATAACACGAGACCCGCCGCAACACAAGCCGATCGCCTCCCACGAGGTCACGGACACCGCCTGGATGCTGAGGGAAGAGGTGACAGGGACAGAGAGAGAAGCAGGTCTGCCATCCTGCCCTTCCTTTTCTGAGAGAATTTTCTCTACATATATTTCCCTTCTAAATAGGGACCTCACGTCCTCTTGCCAGGCCTGCTCTCACACGAGCAAGACGAAGGGGATTTCCCGGTAGGTACCCTGTGGACGCGGGGTCTTCAGAAGTGAAGATGCGGCCGATATTTCAAAGCCAAAGGGTGTTGCCCACCTTCTTGGGTCCCCCTCCCATCCCCCTGTTTTCAACATCCCCGTTGTTATCTATTCCCTGTTAGTCGCAGCGTGTATTTTTATTATTATTGCACAGCCCTGCTGCACTGCAGGGCATCGGAAATATGGAGACCGTCAATCATGAGTCAGAGCCGCTGGAATCAAGGGAAAATCCCACACACACACACATATGTGGATGTATTGCAGCACAGAGAGCGACACACCTTTAACAACGACTGGCTTCTTCAGGTCGGTCGGTTCTCGGCGAGCTTGCATCCTGGCATGTCATCGGTGCAACGTGTCTGTAGGCACGCAGTTTTCCGGGTCGGAATGAGAGATCACCTCTGTGAATGGGGTATAGGGGCACGCCCCTTTTCATTTGCTGTTTTTTTTGCGGAACTGAAGCATTCCCTCACCCCCCCCCCCCCCCCCCTCCCCCACGCAAGAACTACGTCACAACAATGCGGGCCTTAGAGGTGGTGAGCAGCGGGGCTGCAATGAGCACGGCAAAACAAACAAAAAAAAGCGATTGTCGCATCGTTCAAATCGTTCCAAAGGGGGCCCAAGGTGTGACTGAGTGAGCAGAAGTGAGCCACGACCCACTTCCCCTCACTGACTGACGAGCTGTGACGAGCTGGTAGCGAGGGCCCCCAAAGAACGGTTTATGATATGTATCGCCAGTCAGGGGGCACCAATCACCCGCAATATTCCCTTCGCTCGACCCTCCCGCCACCCACCCCCCCCCTTCACCACACCGAGAAAAACTCAGCGCGATGCACGCATTTCAAACCAGATTGATTGCTAACATTGCCTGAGGCGGATGCGCCCCTTCCCCGCTTCTCCCCCATTCTGCCTCCTGGAGCCTCGTTGTTGTGTAGGCGACGAGCACAGGGCTTTCGCCGAAGCTTCTCTTTTATTTATTTTTGCTGGACACCCACTGTCCAGAATCGCATATCCCTTCTCCCCCTCCTCCCCCGGCACACCAGTGGGAGGGGGAGGGCGAGGGGTGATCTATTTTCTGTGAGAATACACACGCCGCTAGCCACGGGGGGCCGTGTTAGATGTTTAAACTTCTTCCCTGATTTTTCTTCTAAAAAAAAGCAACAAAAAAATATCCTGATGGCAAAAAAAATATAACAAAAAAGATATCTCCCCCACCCCCGTCCCTCCTTCCCTTCCCCCCCCCCCCCCCCCGACCCTCCCGCCCATTTTCAACTTTCATCCACCTACCGTTCATCCCCTCCGGTTACGTTCTCCCCCCACCCCACCCCCCCCCCCCTCCCCCCACACGCACCTCCTCTCCTTCGGGGTGCCACACACACACACCCCCGCCAACCTCCCCCGCCCCTGTGTCGTAGCACGGAGGCGGGATGTACGTACAGCTTTGGCAGCACACCCACACACACCCAGGCCTTTGGCGGCTCTTTGCGGTCGCGCCCCCTTTTCCGAGCTTCAGAGCGAAGGGCCAAGGGCCCTTTTATCACCCCCTTTGGGGACCTTCGCTCTGTGTCAAACTGTGTCTGTTTGTCTCTTCTTTTGTGAGCCGAGCTCGCTTTTTCTGCACTTCTGAGCGCAGCCCCTCCTCCCCCCCCCCCACCCCATAGGCCTCCCTCCTCCCCTTTGTTTCTGTTTTTAATTTTCCATTGATTTGCTGTTGTTACTGCGTGCCGTTCATGTTGTTGCAGCAACTTCCAAACAAGCCATTCTATTTACTTTTTGCCACGGCCGCCTCTGTTCCGAGGCTGTTGTTTGTCTTTTGTATTCCTGCGATTATCTCTTCGCATGCGGATAGCATATCCGCACACGTTTCGGTTTTTTGTTGTTAGTGTTTAGTGCGGGCCACACCCGCGCAAACCTCTGATGTTTACCTCCACTGTGGGGAACACGACACACCCCGTTTACATGCCCCCCTCCACCCCGCCCTTCACCCACCCCACCACCACCACCACCCCTGCCTTCCCCCACCCCTTCCCGCATCGTATTCATGTTTTGAATAAACACGTCCAACATCCTTTGAACTTCCCTAACACACACACCTCACCCCCACCACCCCTACCACCACCACCACCACCCCTGTTTTTACTTGCTCTGTTCATCTAGAAGTTCCGGATTTGCGGCCGCCGCTGCAGTCCATTAACACCCCCTGCCCCCTGTCCCACCCCTCTCCCTTGTCTCTATCTCTCGAGTGATTTGCCAGCGTGTGCCAGGTTGGCGTTCTGCCCCCCCGAAGCACCGCATCCGGACACCGCAAAGCGCACCTGGGAGGCATCGACCCGCTGTCTCGTTGGCGTTTCGGCCTTCCAATACAGCATCCTTTTCCCTGGCAGGCCTAATCAGGCAATACCAGGATCAAGAAGGGAGCAGTTCAACCTGAGGCGAGCCTCGGGGTCCGATGAGTGCGCCTCTCTGAAATGACCTGACAGCGTGTGCCTGCTTACCCTGGAGCTCCTCAGAGCCGATTCAGGCGCCAAAAGCAGAGCAAAACATATGGCACGCAAGGCCTACCTCTCTTGGCCGCACAGGCAGAGCGGAGAGCCCAGCTGCTCGTATAGTTGGTGTTGCAGAACCTGCGGGCAGAACTCCACTGTTGCATATTTCCCTTGTGTGATTTTGTCGTGTGCGCGGCATCCCTCTTCCTTCTTTCATTTGCCTGGGGTGGGGGTGGGGGGGATCTGTACGAAGTGCAAGTGTTTTGTTGTGTACAATCGCGCTGTCTCAGGCTACAGTTTTTGTACAACCCCCTGCTGACACGCCTGCCCGTCCGCACTCAAAATCTGTGGACGTGCGTGGATGCGGGCGTTTGTGCGGATCCGGACGGCGCACGCACTGTGCACTGTGAGGTCCAGCCTCTGAGATGGGAGGAAGATTGGGAGGCTCCAACATCGGGTGACACACCCGATATTGGATAATGTGCCGCGGTGTGGTTTCCTCAAGAGTCTCTGAACGGTGGGATGTGGCCACCACCCGCTTATCGGGCGTGCGCCACTCTCTCTCAGT
Source organism: Rhynchopus euleeides (assembly GCA_963210315.1). Taxonomy (NCBI): domain Eukaryota; phylum Euglenozoa; class Diplonemea; order Diplonemida; family Diplonemidae; genus Rhynchopus; species Rhynchopus euleeides. The sequence continues at coordinate 2,280,460 of OY723271.1, forward strand.
TTTGAGCCACAAGGAAGCCACACGGATCACCCTCTTGCAGCTTCTGAGAAGGGAGAGGCCGTGGTAACACCTTCACGCTTGCGCCCACGTTTTACGCGGTTGGAGCAGCTCAACGCTGCCTATCTGACGACACCGCACCCTGGAAGGGCTCGGGTGGGGCTGGGGTGTACTATCCCCACACACACAGAGATGGCGTTTCTTCTTTCTGCGTTCTTTCTTTCTTTCTCCCTTCGGTTTTTTTTGTGCATTTGCATCCCGTGACAACACATGCCTGCCCATCCCCCCTCACAAAACATATCATCGGGGCTGCAAAAAGAAAATATACCTGCAACGGAAATCAGCAATAATGGTAAATCATACAACGGAGGGGAATACGAGCACACGGGGATGTATGGTGAGAACCCCATCATCGGGATCCCCCCTCCCGCACCCCACGCACCCCCGGTGCGCCCGGAACCCGAAAACAACGGCAGCACATATGCACGAGATGCTCCTTCCCAGTCGGGGGTGGGTGAATACAGGGGCCTTCGGGATAGTCAGTACCTTGCCTGACTGGGGGATGCTACGCAAACTCTAGTTTCAAACACAAGGACGGGCAAATGGGAACATGGGGGAGGGGGAATCGCACAAGGACAAGGCAGGTGACATGTCGTTCTTGGGGTGGGGGTGGGAGGGCGGGGTGGACTGTGGAGATGCAGCTATTCTTGAGGGTGTGTGTGTGTGGCAGCGGAGAACACATCAAGAGGAGGGTTGTGCTCGGGTGCTCTATACCACTACAAAAAGATTCACGTGTGTGTGTGCAGGGACATGCTGTCGGGCAAACTTAACCACACCGTACCATAAACAGGCCGAGCAGAGCAGAGCAGAGCAGGGGCGGCGGTGAAAGTTACCTTTTTCGTACTGGCGATGTCGTCACGCTCTGTACCTCTTCCAATATTTCACGCGATTTGGTCACGTTGACCAACATTCTGCTGTGCAGAAGTGTCAAACGCAAAAAGTACTACGGCACACTTCTGGAATTCGTCACTTGCTTGCATTGCATGCATTCACCTGTTTTGTTTCACACGCCACCACACTGCAGGAAGGATGCGCCCCGACTCCGAGTGGGCGGAGCACTTGGTGGGGGTGGATGTGGTCCGCTACTGCGTGCAGGATGTGGATGCTGGGGCAGCGGCCGTGCGCGCTGGCGCACAGGATGTGGAGCTGACAGGTGTGGCGCTGAGCTCCCAAGTCACAGCAGTGTTCTGCAAGGCGTTGCTGGTCGGCAGGGTGCAGAGGCTGCGGCTGTGCGACTGCGCAACGGGCGACAGCGTGACTTGCCACATCGCTGCCGTGCTGCAGCATCCCGCGTGCTGCCTGCGCTACCTCGATCTGTCCGCCAACGGGGTGAAGTATCTGTCGGACGAGTTTGTCAATGCGGTGCGCGGCTCCACCACACTGCAAGGGCTGAACCTCAGCAAGAACCCCCTGTCCCGAGCGAGCGTTGCGAAGCTGTGCGAGGCAGTGGCGCTGAGCGAGACACTCGACGACCTCGACCTGTCGTGTGCCGGGTCGTTGTATTCATCGAAGGAGCTAAGCGTTGCGATCGCGATGTCGACGTCTCTGAAGACGCTGCGCCTCGGGCACAACACCTGCTGGTTTGAAAGCGACGCGAAACTCATGGCCTGCGGGTTGCGGGCCGCGGTGCCACACAGCGCGTGCAATCTCGTGTCGATTGACCTGTCATCCAGCGCCATCAGCCTCGAGCACTGCCCGCATATCGCAGACGTCATCATGACGCTGCCCACGCTGCAGCACATGTGCCTGCGGAACAATAGCATCTGCTGCAAAGGTGTCGTCGAGCTGTGCCGTGCCCTCTGTGTCACAGACACAGGGCTCACGACCCTGAACCTCTCGGGCAACTCCATCACAGGCGTGGTTGTTGTGTCGCGTCTCTTCTCCCACTGTGAAGGTGAAGGGGTTGATGCGAGGCGTGCCCCCAAGTCGAACGAGCGCCGAGGGCAGTATACCGACAAAGGCCTCTTGGCGCTTGCAAGTGCGCTGGAATCCAATCGCGTGCTGCGTGTGCTCGATCTCTCCGCGTGCAACTTAGGCCTGGGGACCAACAGCTTCTACGATGGTGCTGACCACGGGGGCGTTGCAGTTCTCTGCGACGCGGTGAAGCGCAACGTGTCGATGCGGTCTGTCGTCATGTGTAATAATAACTTCAAAGAGAGCACGGTGAGGCGGCTGAAGCGGGTGGCAGGTGGCAAGTCGTGCTTTACAGCCGACCCTGCCAACCCCACGTCGCTGTCGCCGTCGCCGTCGTCCCAACTTGTCGTGGACCTCGCGTATAATAGAGACTAACTCAAGGCCTTCAGGCCGGTGCAGTGGTGTGAGGCTCCTCTTTTTGCACGTTGCTTCCTGCGCCCTCCCCTCCACCCCCCCCGCTTGTGACGACCTTTCAAGGATCCTGTGCTTGCGCGATTCTCCGGCGGAGCAAAGCGAAATATCAGTTTTTCAATGTGGGGTCACTTCCCAAATAGCATGCACATTCGTGGCGTGGCCGAGACAGCGGTTGGACAGCTCACTTTTTAATCACATTCTGCTTCTGCTGCTTGCTACCCCTGCCTGAGGCTGCCAGGCTCTTGCTCGTTGCGTGGCCTGCCTCCACCCCGCCCCACCAACAGACATGGAACGGGCAACCATGACCATGACGCGGGCGGTGTCCGCCCGGTTCTGCTCCTCTGCGGCAGGTGCGGCGGCATCCCGCCCCCGCCCTGTGCTCAGCGGGCTCTTCCAGGGCGCGATTGAGTCGCGCAACCTCTACCCCTACCCGCACCTCGCAAACGCACCTGCGGCGGCGCCTGCCTCGCAGGCGAGGACCTTCGAGAAGCTGGGGCAGGAGGAGGGGCAGCTGTCTGCCGTTGTGTCCGACTACTACCAGTCGTGTGTCCGCACAGCGCTGGAGCTTGCGGGCAGCGAGGAGCAGAAGGCGGCCCTGCAGGGCAAGGTTGCTGCGTACTGCCTGACCGAGGAAGGGTATGTTGTGCTGTCTTGTGTTGTCCCTCACCGCCCCACGATACACCGCAGGGCTGGGACAGACGCCTCTGCCTGCATCGCCTCTGCGACGCTGTCTGAGGATGGCGAGAGCTACGTGCTGAACGGCACCAAGACCTGGGTGGTCAACGCCGAACTCGCGGACTACTTCTTTGTCTATGCGAAGGCAAAGGTATGGTTCAGCCTGACGGCAGCCCGATCACATGCACTGGCAGGATGCGAACGGGAAGGCGCGGTTGGCATCCTTCCTTGTGAAGAAGGAGGGTGCTGCCGGTATCGTGATTTCCGAGCCCGTCTCGAGGCTCGGCCTCGACAAGTGCAGCATCGCGAGCGTGTCCTTCCAGGACTGCAAGATCCCGAAGACCGCGTTGGTGGGTGACATCGGCAGCGCACACTCGGTATGCAGCACAGCAGCCTGCCTCTTCACCCCACCACTCGCAGCTGTCCCTCTCCGTCAACTCTGCCAGCCAGTACCGGGTGGCCGCTGCTCTCGTCGGTGTGCAGAAGCGTGTCCTTGCGAACGTCATCGAATACTCCAACAAGCGGAAGGCCTTCGGGAGGCAGCTGCGCGAGCTCCCGCTCGTGAAGCAGCGCATTGCCAACATCACGCTGCGCATCTACGCCACGGAGAGCATGCTGTACAAGGTGGCCGACATGCTGCAGGCCTCTGGGCGTGACAGCGCGGAGGTGACCATGGAGAGCGCTCTCCTGAAGGTCTTCGTGGGTGACGAGACAGCAAAGACTGTCGAAGACGCGATGGGCATCCTCGGTGCTGCAGCCTACGAGAGCAGCTGGCTCGAGGTGCTGATGCGCGATGTCGCTGCCTTCCGCAACATCGGCGGGACCCCCGAAATCAACACGCTGCAGTCGTCACTTGGCGGGTGCGAGGTGGGTGCTAAGGCGCTCAAGGGCAAGAGCACAATGTCTGTGATCTTCGCCAGAACAAAGCGTTCCTTCGGTTCCTACCCTGTGTCCGTCGGGGCACACGCTTCCCTGAAGCAGAGCAGCACAGCGCTGGACAAGCTTGTGTCGAAGTTCGGCAGCATCACGGAGCAGGTGCTGATCAAGTTCGGGAAGAGGGTGATGGACCAGCAGATGGTTGTGCGGCGCATGTCCGAAGCATCGTCGCTGCTGTACTCGATGGGTTTGGTTCTGTCGCGTGCCTCCCTCGCTGCTGACGTCGGGCACGAGAGCGCACAGCACGAGGCTGTGCTTGCAACCACGTGGTGCAAGCACGCGGGCACCGAGGCTGAGACTATCCTCGCCGAACTCTCCAACGTGTACCGCACCACTGACACGAACATGAGTCGCATCTCTGACCATGTGTGCATGTCGGGTGCTTACTGGCCGACGCATCCTTGCGACGTGAATGTCTGATGCCCATCGTCGCTTTGCGTGCCAAATCTTTACATTTTGTCGTGAGTGCGGTGTGTCTGTGATCGGATCAATCACCGTCCTGCTAGCCCCTGTGTCCTGCATCGCATATAGTTCTCAACGGCAGCACACGCCGTGCCATCAGCCTGCCTCCCTGTGACGACCTCCACGGCACCCCCATCCCACCCCACCACCCCACCCCACACGGCGACACGACGGGATACCTCATCAGCTCATCAAAGATATATACCTTCTACCTACCCTACCCACCCACCCCCCACTACACCTCCCAGGCACACATGACACATGGATGTCAGCAGCGGTGCGTCAGAGTACAAGGATGTACTCTTCTCCAGGGCGAAGGAACTGCGTGACCAGATGCACAACCTTTTCCCGGACGAGCCTGCCGCTGCTGTGCTGCCGGCAGATCGCCTGAATGGAGGCACTTCGCCTGCATTGGAGGATGAGAAGGCGGGGCATTTCGGGAAGGTGCACAAGGAGGAGCTGGAAAAGCGGAAGGCGCTGCAGCGGCTCAATCTGGACGAACGGTTTGACTCCAACTTCAACATGCTCAGCGATGTCCTGCTCGTCGACACGCTGCGGTCGACCCCCGTGTCGCCGCTGCTCTCTGCGGCAGAGCCTTTCTTGAAGTCGTCTTCCGAGGCAGGGGTGCCGCCACGCGAAGCGGGGCGCGACAACGTGTCTGAGAGGGGCAGCCATGACATGCACCGCGAAGCTCCGCCGAAGTCCCCGCGAGCTGTGACAGTAGAGGCGGTCGACAGCAGTGCCGGTTCGCATGTGCATGAGGCGCACAAACGCGCCCCGGCATCTGCCTCCGCCGCCCCAGCTGAGGAAGCAGCGAGTCCCGCTCAGCAGAAAGATCTCAACGACCTGCAGGCGCGGTTGCGCATGATGGAGCGAGAGAACGCCATTCTGAAGGCACAGCTCAAGCGGCAGGCAAAGGACGTCGAGGCAAGCGTGGGGAAGACCAGCCTTGTGATGGAGAAAATGCGTCAGGTGCGCAATGGGCATCGCCCGCTTGAAGAGATGTATGAAAAGCAGATGCTGGTGAACGTCGACGGCCTGCAGCGTGACCTGCAGTTCTACGAGAAGGAGCGGGAGTACCTCTACAGCAAGGTGTTTGGCTGTGACATCGACATGAAGGAGCGGGAGGCTGCGCACGAAGACCCCGCCGCAGCGCGCAAGCAGAAGGCTGTGAAGGACGACCGGCATGAGGCGGAGAAGAAGATGCTCCTCAAAACGACAACAAAGCTGACAAGGCAGCTCTTCATGATCAGGAGGTCGAAGGGGCAGCTGCGCGCTGTGATACAGAAGGACGAGGTGCACAAGATGGCGCAGTGCGACGTTGATGCTGCCCTCGTCTACCAGAAGGAGAAGAAGAAGCGTGCCCCACGCCGATCGGCAAACCGCGCCTCGCACAGCCCCAAGCGTGACTCCGACGTCGAGCGGGTGGAGTTTGACGACGTGGCTGAGTCTGATGATGAGGAGCCCCCACCGGAGGTGTTGACGCCTGCCAAGCCTGTCGGCGAGTGGATCCACTTCCAAGAGACAGACCCGCACTACGAAGAGATAGCGCGTGCCCTCATCAATTCTCAGCCGCCTATCGGGAAGCCCATACAGTCGCTTGTGATCGCTGCTGGCGCCGCGATTGCCAACATCGAGCGGGTTAGGGAGGGTTCGATGGAGTCGTTGCGGAAGTACCTCAGCCACAACCTGGCCGCCACGGCTGACACGTTTCGAAAGACGCACAACGAGATCGCGGAGGAGCGGCAGAAGTTTGCAAAGAAGATTAAAACCTGCACGAAGGAGCTGCGGCGTGCGACTGAGAGAAAGGTGACGGCGACAGCAGAAACGCAAACAGCCACCGAGGTGCTCAACCTGTCGGACCTACCATACCGGGGCAAGGGCGGCAAGCGGCTGTCACGCAGGGAGCTCTCCCAGGTGGGCGCAGACCCGGGGACCCGGTGTGCTGCGTGCTGTGGGCTCGTGCACAAAAGCTACGAGACAGACACGGATGGCAGCGACAGCGAGGCGCCCGAGGAGCTGTTGCCGCCAGGTGTGCGGCTTCGGAAGCGGGCCAAGTCCAGCGCGCCCTCCACGACGCCCCCGCCCCCCGAGTCCATCCCCACGCCGCGGGAGCCGGAGATCCCTGAAGAGCTTCTGGAGGAGATGGTGATGGCGAGGGTCAAGGCGCTGCAGGACGAGCAGGCAGCAGAGCTGGAGGCAGAGCTGGCAGAGCTGAAGCAGAGCGCCAAGGACTCGGATCAGGATGACGATGTGGTGGTGAAGGACCAGCCGCGCACGAAGGCGGAGAAGCTCGAGGTCTTCATCCGCAACAAGAACAAGCAGATGGAGAACCACGCTATGAGTTTGCACCACACGATTTTCAGGACGTTGCGGAAAATGGCTGCAGACCTGCAGGTGCCGGATCAATACGTCCCACGCCCCAAAGCGGAGAAGCGCGACAGCAACTCGGTAACCTCGAAGTTCGAGCATCTGGTGTGCCTCCTTGCGGAGGATGAGAAGGCGCTCAAGAAGTGGGGCGATATCATAGCGCAGGCGAACCTCAACGCGCTCGGCAAGCTGCGGAACAACTTGAAGGAGGCGCAGCTAGAGGAGGAGATGAAGCGTATGGTGCGCAGCCCTGCCGACTCAGACCTCGAGGGGAGCACGGCCCGCATGCGACCCACAGGCCCCCGGAAGCGCACCCACAAAGTGTCGGCACTCGGGAGGGGTCCAGACTTCACCGACACCGACTGTGAGACGGAGGTCCAGCCGAAATCCCCAGCAATACCAGCATCCGCTGTGGCGTCACCCACGCCCAGTTCTCCTGCCTCGCCTGCTGTGGCGCCGTTGCCTGTCCCGATCACTGACACATCGCCCAAGTCGAAGATGTTGCGCATGATGCAGAATGTGAAGCAGCAGGTGAAGTCCGACAAGATCCTGTTCAATCTCAGCGCCAGTGAAGGGGCCGGCGAAGGAGGCGGGAAGGATCCGCAGGCCGAGGGGGGCGACGGGGCAGGGGAGCCGCGGCCCCGGTCCTTCCCGCTGTACCGCGAGAGGCAGGAGAGGCGGCGGCGGTTCCGCGACTTCTGCAACAGCCTCGAGGGAAGCTCGTTCAACGAGTTCTGCGGCTTCTTCGTCGACTACTGCTACTCTGTTCTGGGGTCGCTGACAAACCTGCGCAACCTCATCGACACCAACGAGAAGCGCCGTGCGCCCTCCCCCGAGCGGCAGATCGTGACATCGCCTGTGGAGCCTGCGAAGGTTGTTGTGAAGTGCGCTCAGTGTGGCCGCCCCCTGGCATCCACGCCTTATTGCTCCAAGACGGGGGTGCCACATTTTAAGCCCCTGAAGGCTACTTCGCGTGATGGCTGGAGCAACACAGTGCCCGTGCCGATGGTGGATGTGTGGACTTCATACAATTATACGACTCCGACGGCTACTGTCAGCACGACGACTGCTTCTGGGATGTGTGAGGCTGTGAACGTTGCAGTGGCGGTGAGCAAAGCCCGAACCCTGTTCAGCACGAAGTTGCGTGCGAAGCGGGCGAGGACCCCGCCCAAGCAGGCAGTGGCCGTAGAGGCTGCGGTGTCAGACAGCGTCGCCGCGCCACACACCGAGGGTGCCCGCACTGAGGGTGGCACGGAAAGAGCGGAAGGAGTGGAAGTGGCGGAGGCCAGTGCCCTGCCTGCTGAGGTGCCCCCGCCGTCCCCGCCACCCCGAGAGCCACCCTCCCCACCCCCTCCACCCCCTCCACCCCCGTCGCCCCCACCGTCTGCGCCGCTCCCGCCGGCGCCGTGTGTAGAAGAGCAAGCAGCGCCACCGCCACCAGAGATACCCACCCCGGTCGCCAGACAGCCGCCAGCTGCACCGCCTGTGCAGGAGCTGACTGTTTCCGTGGAGACTCGCAGTGCCGACCCGTTGCCCGCAAAGCACCCCGCCCCCAGCCCGCTCCAGGGGAAGCAGCAGGACAGCCCGCAGGCGCAGCCGCAAGCGCAGGTGCCGCTCGGGCTTGATGGTGTCTCTGTTTCCCCGAGGGTCAGCAGGGGTGCGAAGTCCAATGTGCCTGCATTGGACACGGCGGGCGGGAAGGACCTCGGCCCCCTGATGGGCATCGTTGGTGCGGCGCCGACCAGCACCGCCCCACAGAAGGGCACCGTGCCAGACAAGCAGAAGACGCCGCTGCAGGCAGGACGTGCGAGCCCGTTGCCGAGCCCCCGCCCTGGTGTTCTGAATCAGCACCTGCTGGTGGAGAGCCTTGGCGATGTTCCGAAGGAGACGCCCCAGCAGCCTGTGATGATGCACAAGTCACACGCGGCAACACCCAAGGGGCACATGGGGAGTTCCATCTTCAAGGGTGCCAAGGGCGAGTTCCAGCCGCTCGTCGCAACTGGGGTGCCGGGCAAGCCCAAGCAGACACCCCAGCAGGCGCACCAGCAGACACATCAACAGCCGCAGGATCGCTCGGGTCCCGGGCAGCGTGGCCCTGGCGCGCTTCCGCATGCAATGAAGGTGGAGGGCAGGAGGGGCGATGCCGAATTCTCGGCGATGCAGGTTGTGTCGAAGAAGCCAGCCAGCAAGGAGCGGCAGCCGCGCATCCTTGAGGGGCACAGCTGGCAGCAACCCCAGCAGCCCCAGCAGCTTCAGCAGCAGAAGCCACAGCAGCAGCCAGGCAGCGCCATGCGGGTGGCACCTTCGCCGGCACCGGAGGCGCGGCGCACCCTCCCCATGCAGGAAGCGACAGGCCTGTCCCTCGGGTGCCCCATCGGAGGGGGGCGGGGCGGCATCACTGGCAAGGCAGCGGCAAACCCGAACAACGACACCGCCCCCTTGCGTCTCGGGGACCAGCAGGTTGGCAAAGCAGGCGGGGGCAACGGCCAGTCTCGCCCGCTGACTGCCAACTCGCCGCTATCCTTCGGCAGTGCGCTGTCGATGGCACCGGTGATGGGGTCGCGTGTCAAAACTAAACGAAACTCTGGCCCGCGCCACCAGAAGGAAGCCATGCGTGCGCGTGAGGCGTCGAAGAAAGCTGCGGACCAGCAGCCAGAACCGGTGCTGCGGGGCACGCCTCTGGAGTCGCTGGAGCTGGGGGAGGAGAATGCCACTGCGAAGCCAACCCACTCCAGTGCCAAGGCAGCCTCGGGGAACCTCCGTCGGGGGAGCCCGAAGGGCCAGCGTTTTCCGGCGCTGAAAAATGTCTCCGGCGAGGGGCTGAGCCGGCCCGATTCAGGGAAGCAGTTCACAGATGTGAAGTTCACCACAAGCGGTGGCACCGGAAATTCCAGCGGAAACTTCAGCGGGCAGTTTGACCTGATGTATCCCAACGAGTTCTCGACTTCGCAGGCATCCCACAGCACCACACCGCTCCGCATCAGCAGGAGGCTTTACAAACCACCAGACCAGAATCCCTCAGTGGTACATCGCATGCGTGGAGTGACACCTGTGAGTTCCCAGCTGATCCTCTCTGAGTCGGACGATTTGCGGAAACCACGCAAAGCCCAAATTCAAGAGGCGCTCGAAGATCTCGGCATCCACATGTGATGCGAAGGCTGTTTCTGATACGACTAGTGTCGCGCTTTCCAGCGTGGCTGGCGTTGAATTCTATGTGGGCAGGCAGCTCATCGCTGTCGCGCCGGAGTCCTGCCTTCGCCCCGACGATCGAACCCCCCCATACCCCGCACAGCAGCTGCCTATTCCCTTGCAGCAATCCATCGGTGTCGAAGGTAGAGTGAGTGGCATGATGCATTGCCCGCTTGGTGAGAGGGATGTCACAAAACAAATGGCGCATCCGCCTGTTCACCGGGGATGATGTTGAAAAAGCCGATGGTGTGATCAGTTCGGACGCAGCCACGGCTTGTGGGAAAAGCCATGTCACACCACACAAATTGCCCCTCGCAGGTGCAGGACACACGCAGCAACCATGAGACGAACACACGCACTTCTGATACAGAAGGGCATTGACCTGGCGGGACCACGGATAGGACCGTCCACGGACCTGAGGTATGGCTGCCCTTGCCCCTGCAATATGCTGACACCCACTGCTGTGCAGGATGGTCACTGCGAAACATCAGCTCCCCACGGTGATTGATGTGAAGACTGTCACCCAGGTCGCGGACATGCGGGTGACACGGGAGTGGAAGTCCATGCTGGACCGGGGCAGGATGCTGCGGTTCTCAACCCCGCCTAGCCGGCTGAACAGAAAATACGCTGTGGGGTACGTCCCGACTATGGGCGGGCTGCATGAGGGCCACCTGGCCCTCATCGAAGCCTCACAGGCTGAGTGCGTCTTCACCGTGGCCTCGATCTTCCTCAACCCGAAGCAGTTCGGCGCCAACGAGGACCTCGACACCTATCCTGCAGACCTCGAGCGTGACATCCGGATCCTGGCTGAGGCTGGGGTGGACAGCCTCTTCCTCCCGACAGCAGACCAGCTGTACCCGCCGGGCTTCAAGATGTATCTCGACTACGAGGGGATCGAGGAACACCCGGAAGGGAGATCGCGCCGCGACCACTTCCGCGGTGTTGCCACCATTTGCAACAAGCTCTTCAACATCGTCAACCCAAACATGGTGTACGTCGGGCAGAAAGATGCTTTGCAGTGCATCGTGCTGCGTTCCCTGATTCGCGATTACAACCTGGACATGGGCCTGACGGTGTGTCCGACTGTGCGTGAGATCGACGGGTTGGCCATGAGGTATGCATTCGAATGGCTCACTTCCCACCACATCTCCGCCCTCTCCAGCTCTCGGAATGCGTACCTGTCCCCGGAGGACCGCGCTGAGGCGGTCTGCATCCACCACTCCATGACGACGGTCAACACAATGGCGTCTGAATATTTCCGCGAGCGCTTCCGCGGAGGGGAGGCGCCGCCGACCGCAGGCCAAATTCGCGAAGCAACACGCGCAGAACTCTCGAAGCACCTCAAGCTCGGTGAGATCGAGTATGTCGCAGTCGGCGACAAGGAGGACATGTCGGAATTTTCCGACGACACGCCAGTGCAGCAGGTATGACACCACTCGACTGTAAACACCTCATGGGTTGAGACTTGCTTTCACTTGACCCCTCCCTGTGTTGTTGATTCCCACCCCAAAGCACCACACTGCACCGCAGGGCTGCTTCCTGTCTGTCGTCGTGAGGTACGGGTCGACTCGCCTCCTCGACAACCTGCGCTTGGGGCACGACGAAGAGGAGTACTGGCGCCTCAACGAGAAGATTGTCTGAATTAACCTTGATACCAAGACATAAGAGAAGATTGTCTAACTGCCTCCTGTCTCTTGTGTCATGCACCGCGCGTCCTGTAGGGGCGGAGCCTGAGTCCCAGTAGATTTGCGAAGCTGCGCCAGATGGCGCTGATTTCCGGTGCACTGGCGAGCGAACTTCATGATGGGCGACCAGCAGCTCCCCACCACCCTGCCTCTTGCCATCTGGTTCCCTCCGAAATACCCTCCACCCCTGTGCCAGTCAACATGTGTCAGCAACTGCGGTAAGTTCCACACCAACAAATCAGCGCGAGGAAAGTCTGAAGAATTCTGAAGAATCAGGAACGCGCCCCTGCCCGACCGCACGGCTGATATTCTTACGACACCCCACACCACCAACCCCAGGAGGTGCTGGCATGGCACGTGCATGGAGCCATGCAGTACTCGTCGTGGCAGCCCTGCTGTGCGATGCCACTTATATCGAGGTCCCGGCTGTTGTGCAGGTGCCCCAGGCGGCAACTCCTGAATTCGTCGAGCTGCCCAAGGAGCACCCTGTGTGGGAGGGGGCCCCGAACACCCTCGGCGTGCTGCTGGGCGATGACGAGACGTGGGAGCGGACAATGCAGGGCTCGGGCTTCCAGCTGGTTGTAGGCGTCGCGCACAACGCCTTCCGCGACCCGACACAGATGCAGAGCAACAGCTTCTCCCTCTTCGACGACGAGGGCCTCTACCTGGGTGTGAAGAGCAGCCTCTCATCCACCGTCTACAAGAGGTCGCTCGCAGGGGCCCTCCACCCCTCCCAGCCGCGCCCATTCCATGCCACCGGGTCGACCACCGGTTGCCCCGGCGATGTGATGTGCCGCATTTCCATAGTTTTCCCAGCGATTCCCGATTTTGACCTTTCCAGGGGTGATGAGTTCGTGACCGTGTGGTTCGGGCCACGCCTCCTTGCGGAGGGCGTGTCCAAGACCAGTGAGTTTGGCTTCGTCATCCGCAACGACGAAGAGAAGGACGGAACAGTGAGGTTTGTGTCAGACGCTTTAGAGATTGTCGTCGCCAGCAGCCTCCTCTTTGGGAGCAGCCAGACAGCTGCGGTGAGCAGTGCGAGGCAGCTTCTTCTGCTGAACATGAAGTGCGGCGAGACGCACAACGCCCTCGACCATGCGACAAACCCTGCCGAGTGGGAGCTGGGGGATCGGGACAACCGCTACTACACGGGAGGTCTCGTCGTCAATCTGATGCTCGGGTTTATTCCCGTGGTGGTGCACCTTGTGATGGTGCTCATGCAGTGGAAGTGCAGCGCGCTGCCCCAAAAGAAGGAGCCCTCCCCCCACCAGACGCTGATCACCGCCGATGAACTCCCCGAGGCTCGCTGCTTTGGGATGACAATAACCGAATTCAGGCAGCTGCAGGCGTCTGTCCGCTATCCGCACTATTCCTCTCTCTTCCTGCTCTTTGCCTTCCAAGGCGTGGCGACCTGCAGCTGGCGTTTGATCATTCATGGGCAAGATACGTCGGAACGAATCTTTGGCGCGTGTGCCCTCCTGTTCTTCAACTTCGGAGGGATGTTCTTTGCGTGGTGGAAGCTGGGCAAGGGCGAGCCCCTCCGGATGGGCGCGGTCTACGTCAAGACGGCGGAGGACACGGAGTGGTGGAAGATCTACCTGCTGGGCACAGGGGAGTGGGTCTCGTCGACACGCCGCCGCCTCGTGCATTGCTACGGCATCCTCTTCGAGTGTTACCGCGAGGGGTGCACCCGGTTTGTGCTCACAGAGCTCGCCTTCATGCTGTTCTTCTCCCTCATGGGGACGCTCGATGCCGAGGGATGGAACACGTGCCTCATCGAGTTTGGCGTGACTGCCTTAGGGGCCGCGCTCTTCCTTGTTGTGTGTTGGTGGAAGAAGCCCTGGGCATCGCAGCTGGACAATCATACAAACTGCACCATCACCGGGCTTCAGGTATGCACGCCATGGTTGAGGTGCCAATGCGATCGCCTCCTGCGCCACCACAGGTGTTGGGCCTCTTGCTGCACATCGGATCATTCCTGGCCAAGGACGTAGCAGGAGTCCCGGCTCTTATGGCCGAGTATTTGTACCTCGGGATCACCGGGTTGTTGATTCTGAAGTGCATTGTGGACGTGGTCTTGCTTGTGTGGGACACCTGCGCCGGCAGGAGGTGGCGTTTGCAGGAGACGTTCGAGCAGGGGCAGACGCTGTTCCAGGGGCGCCATTGCTTCCGCAAGAATCTCGACGACAAGGAGGACCCCGACGACATGGAGGGCGAGGAGGCGTTGCAGCACCTGGCACCCCGTGCCTCATCCGCTTTCGTTGATCATGTGTTGCCCCCGACAGAGGAGCAGTGTGTCGCTGATGAGGACCACCTCCACGACCCTTTCGATCACACGCCTGGGTGTTTGGTATGCTTCTGTGCCTCTTTGCGGGTTGTGTGGTCAATGCTCGCTTGCATCACAGCAAGCCCCCTGTCAACACCCTGTCTTTACAGATTGACGACGGCGTTCTGCTGCTGTCGCGGCGAGGGGCAAAGCGCGAGTTCTGCCCGTGTTGCCACAACGGCAAGGTCAAGGGACCCGATTCCCCGTTGTCAGACACGACAGACAAGTGGTCTTTCAGGCAATTTCGGAAACAGAAACAGAATGGAGGTCGCGAGTCACCTGTCGCCTCTGTCTCGCAACAACCGGGAGGGGTGGTCTCTGCGCCAGTGCGCGACGGGATCAGAGTTCGCATCCAGCAAAACCCAGTATCCCAGTCTGGCACAAGTTCTGGGTTCCGCCCTGTTCCGGACCCAGTCAAGCGGTCAACAGACCCGGACAGTAGAACGGGGGTGACTAGTTCCCCAATGGGGCACTCACAGTCAGAGAGAGGCCCTTCACGACAGCGCCGACGCCAGCCCACGATGCAGAGCACGCCGATATCTGTTTTCGGTGCATGGCACGAGTACCGCACGCCGGAGGGGTTGTCGTACTACCACAACGCCAGCAGCAACACAACGAGGTATGTTTATACGTCACAAGATACTGCCTGCATCATCCACCACATCCACAGCTGGTCACCGCCCTTGGAGATGCTAGACAGAACTGAGCCGTAGAATTATCGGGTGGCCGATTGTAGAGAGGGGGGCAGAAATGGAACAGACAGGGAGGGCTTTGTCCGGATTGTGTGCCTCGAGTAGTTGTGCCTGCTTCATCGCGTTGGGCACTCTGTGGTCTGGGTGACGGCAAGCAATTGTTGCGAAAGCCAGGCGCAGTCCCCCCATTCGCGGGGAGTGGGGGGAAGCTGATTCACACTTCAGATGTTCGGCATGAAGCACGCCACACACACCACCACAGGACGGAGGGCATCTTCCACAGCTTGCGGTCGCGCCCCTCCCCCTTCCCATCTTGCGTCTTACGATGCACAGCGGCATGCATCACCCGCAGATGCTGGCTGTGGCCGTGCTCTGTGCCGGGTGGCACAGGGCAGCGTCTGCGTCCAACACTAGTATCCGGTGAACGGGACACGTCTGCCACTGCCGGGCCGCTGAGGTCTCTGACAGTGGACGGAACCTCCGTGGCGGTGACCGCGGCACAGGCAATCCGGTGCAACCACGTCGCCGTGCAGCGAGCGTGGTCACATTTGCGAAGGCATGGAACGAGCGCCCTCAGCGTGCCACCCCGAGGCGACGCCGGGGTGGGGACATTTGGGGTCACTGTGACAGTGCGCTGTCGCCGTCGTCCAGCGTGGCCGTGCCAGACACGGGTACAACCTGCTGTGTACGGTTCACTCCTGCGGAAAGACAACCAGCAGGTGGAGTAACCAACGAGGCGGTCACTCTCAGGGCCGCGCGAAGATCCGCAAGGCGACTGGGTTGTGCCGGGACGACCTGTACACTCCTACGGCGCCATCGATGGCCAATCTGGTGGGGCACGCGAGGCGACGAAACTTCGGCTGGGGAGACGAGTGTGTGTGCATCACAAGAAACGACGGTCCCCTTGTCGGAACTTCCGTCCCGGGGGAACCTGTTTCATCGGGCAAGAGGGCAACAAAGTGTCAAGTGCTCGGCGCCTCCGGAACATCTCCCGCCACTGGTGCAATGGCCCTGGAAGTGCAAGAGGTGCCCACCTGGTACCGTGACGATCCCGATGCTGGAAGTTCTCCCGCCCCACGCTCCCAGGTGTTGCGCCTTTCCCGCTTGATGTTTTGCTCAGCATCACTGTGCCCCCACCACACCTCCCAGGCAGGATCCCGGCGGGGTCACTGCCACTGAGCCATTCCCCCCTTCTGCCGTGGGTGTGGCTGGGAGGTCAGTGTGTTTCCCGATCTGCAGCATTGTCGGGCCGCACACCACTGCGGGCGTCTTGGTTGTGCTAACAATGGGAAACGCTTGTGGGTGTGGACAGGACACGGCGGCAGAAGGGTTCAGGTCCCCATTCACACCCACAGCGCAGCACGCACCCGGAACGCAGGGCGTACTATTAGAAGATACTGTCGGGGCACAGAGAAGAAAGACAGACCCGCACACGTTCAAAGAGACTCCGAATGCGGGCCTGGCAGCGCCCATCATGCCGGATGGTGTTTCCGACAGCCACTCTCTCGAGGGCTCTCTGACGCTGAATCGGAACTGTCAGCAAGCACCAATCAAGGCGTCATCTCCCAAATCCCGTTTGATTCAACTGCTGTACTCGTCGGTTGCGACAATTGAGTTTAACCACAAGGAGTTGGAGGCGCTGGCTGCACACGCCGCTGCTGCCAACAAGGGTCGCGACATCACAGGGGCTCTTGTGCATTTCAACGATACTTTCTTTCAGGTGCTCGAAGGCGAGCAGGGGGCGGTGATGAAGCTCTTCACGAAGATTGAAAATGATAAGCGGCACAAGGGTACGTGCATCATCCGTGCGAGATTGACAACAGGAGCTTCAACAACTGGGCGATGCGCTTCTCGTCAGAGGTTAATGACGGGTCGGAGGTGAATGTCGTGATCCGGTGCCTGATCGACACCATCAACTTCTCTTTTGGGATCATCGAGAAGTACATCCCACCCGGCGTCACGTCCTTCGTGCGGCAGGGCATCACCCCAGCAGATGTGAATGCAGACTTCGGCAACACGTGCATCAGGTGTGTTCAGTGCACTCTTTGTGGAATACACTAAATGAGTCGGCAGAGTTGCTCGTCTGTTCACTGAACATATTCTACAACCGAGTCGCTCAAATTGTTGCGGCAAACGGGGGCGAAGTGGTGAAGTACATCGGCACAAATATCATCTGCATGTTCGAGACGACGGAGGTGGAGGCGGCACTGAACGCGGGCAAGACGGTGCTGGGGCGGGTGTCAAAAAAGATCGAATCAGGTGAGGCGATGGTGGCTGACGTGCGCGTGGCGCTGTCAGCTGGTGGTGTCATTCGCGGCAACATCGGCTGCTCCCAGAAGTACGACTATACAGTGCTTGGCGATCCTGTCAACACAGCAAGCCGGTTAGCAGGGTACAAGAGGGACACGAAGTACGTCATGCTCTTGACGCAGAGTGCGCTGTCACTGCTCCGCCACCAGGGCTATGCACAGGACGATTTCACGTCACTTCCGAACGTGCAACTCAAGGGGAAGGCCTCCGGCGAGCAGATCTTTGAGTGGAGGTGCTCCACCCCTTCTGCTGATGAGGAGAGCATGGCGAGCAAAGCAGGCACAGTGTTGTCACCGCTGCAGAAGGGGCCAGGGGGCTTCTCACTGTTGATGCGGATGTGCTACGTGTCTAAGTGCATGAAGACCTTTACGGGCGATGATGTCGCGGCGATGCTCAAGAAGGCTTCCCTGAACAACGCGTCGTTGGGCGTCACTGGTGTGATCATGAAGGTGGGGGACTATTTCATTCAGATTCTCGAAGGAGTGCCAGAGGTGGTCAATACGTTGTTCCAGAAAATTAAAAAGGATCCCCGCCACTATGACGTGACAGTGATGACAGTCCGTGACGTGGACTCGCGGCAGTTCTCGTCATGGGGAATGCGTCAGTTCGCACTGGGAGACGCCACGGAGTTCGTCGCCCTCGTTGCCAGCACGATGATCCAAACCCTGTCGACTGCGTACAAGACCATCGAGAAGTACGTGCCTCAGACAGTGCTGCGGCTGCTGGTGTCGGGGCAGAACCCCAGCCGGTTCGAGCCGCGGGTGTGCAACCAAGTGATGCTTGCCACAGACCTTGTGTCGTTCACGACCATCAGCGAGGTCCTGACGCCACGTGAGCTGATGACGCTGATCAACAACACACTGACGGTGGTGCTTGAATGTGTCGCGGACCACAATGGCACGCCGTACAAGCTTGTAGGCGACATGGTGGTTGCGCAGTTCCCTGTGTCGGCGGCCTTCGACGCTGTGTACGCGGCTATCGATGTGCAGAATCGGTTGAGCATGTACAGGAAGAACCCCCCTCCGGGCACTTTGGAGCCCGAGCTGATGCACGTGGGGGTTGGCCTTGCGTACGGCCCTGTGCTGGAGTCGAACATCGGGGGACGGCAAATGGACTTCGCTCTCGTGGGGCAGACTGGGGCAGACAATCTGTGCGTGGGGGCCGTCGCTCAGAAATGCAGAGAAGTGAGGAATGGTGAACCACCTCACAACACTGGCTGCAATGGTCTGGTCATAGGGGGATGTGACTGAGAGGCAACCACGACCCCCTCCTTGGGTGTTCCAAAACCCGTTATTTGGAACGTTTGGGATCTGTGCGGTGGGATCGTAGTGGGGTCATCTTGCCCATGGGGTGTCCATTTACACCTCTTACTGGGAACACCAAGTGGGTGAAGGCACCCCCTCATACACCCCGAGTACTCGGGGGGTAGGGGGCGCACTGGCCAAGGTGGGCTGCAGAGGGCACAGAGTGATTTTCGCCAAACCAACCTTTCTTTGCACAATCCAGGTGATCCAGAGTGCTTTGTGACTGGGATTCGACAATTTTCGGCATTTTTTCGGTCATTGTTGAGCCAATGGGGCCTTCGCTCTGTGTCAGTGTGTGTCAAACTGTGTCACATTGCAGCCAGTTTTGTGAGGCGGTTCACCTTCCTCACTTCTCTGCATTTCTGAGCGAAGGCCCCCAATGCCTTGTCCGGACTGGTCCCGCCGACAACGTTGGTTTGGGCCGGCCCCTCACATTGTGAAGGATGACAACACTTCGGCTTACCAGCGAAGTAAGAAAACTCCAACACTGTCTGGCTGTACTCGAGGAATGGAGCCTCTCGAGGGTTCCAGGTAGATTCGTTGGCCTTCGCTCTGTGTCAGTGTGTGTCAAACTGTCACTTTGCAGCCAGTGTTGTGAGGCGGTTCACACCATTCCTCACTTCTCTGCATTTCTAGGCGACGGCCCCCGTTGTCTGTTTCGATTGGAAAAAATGCCGGTTTCAATCCATTTGCATCAACGTCGACCTTCTTTTGGTACCCGGGGGCGAACCGGGGGACTGCTCCACTCCTTTCTCTGCTCAGGGGTGTCTGCTGCATGTCGCGGCGGGAAGCAAGGTAACATGCAGGGTGGAAGCCATCGACACCCGTGTTGTTGGTCGTCTGCTGCAGAGGCGAGAGAGCCGTGGACTCGCCATGTTCGAATAACAAAGGCTGGGCATCCTCTAAAGTCTCCTCCAGCCTTGAGCTGAGTGCATCTAAAAATCATAAAATCCCTGAGTGCATGCAGGTGAGGACAAATCCTTGAGCTGAGTGCAGGCAGGTCAGGACAAATCCTTGAGCTGAGTGCATGCAGGTCAGGACAATTCCCTGAGCTGAGTGCAGGCAGGTCAGGACAAATCCTTGAGCTGAGTGCAGGCAGGTCAGGACAATTCCTTGAGCTGAGTGCATGCAGGTCAGGACAATTCCCTGAGCTGAGTGCAGGCAGGTCAGGACAAATCCTTGAGCTGAGTGCAGGCAGGTCAGGACAAATCCTTGAGCTGAGTGCATGAGTGCATGCAGGTGAGGACAATTCCCTGAGCTGAGTGCAGGCAGGTCAGGACAAATCCTTGAGCTGAGTGCATGCAGGTCAGGACAATTCCTTGAGCTGAGTGCAGGCAGGTCAGGACAATTCCTTGAGCTGAGTGCAGGCAGGTCAGGACAATTCCTTGAGCTGAGTGCATGCAGGTCAGGACAATTCCCTGAGCTGAGTGCAGGCAGGTCAGGACAAATCCTTGAGCTGAGTGCAGGCAGGTCAGGACAAATCCTTGAGCTGAGTGCAGGCAGGTCAGGACAAATCCTTGAGCTGAGTGCATGAGTGCATGCAGGTGAGGACAATTCCCTGAGCTGAGTGCAGGCAGGTCAGGACAAATCCTTGAGCTGAGTGCATGCAGGTCAGGACAATTCCTTGAGCTGAGTGGTTTCCCTTTTGGGCTTTTTCTTTGAGTTTTTCTTTACTCGATCGTTTCCTGTGACACTCTGTGTTTCAGCATTCATTGCAATGTGTAATGTGCAACTTCCACTTCAGGTTCCTTGCACATAACACAAAAGCGGTTGGCGGCTATCAACCATATGCTATTGAAGCAACCAAGCCCCCCGTTTTTGGAGTTATGTACGAGCAATCTGTCACCAGTGTGGTCCTCGCTGGCTAAGTGGATGTCCAGAGGCTGAGCCATTTTTGGCGTGTCGTTTGATGTGTGTGATCTTTTCATGTGTGTTTCTTTCGCTTTCTTCTTTTCGTTTCTTGTCTTGCTTGTCTCTTGTACCTTGTATTCTGTACCAACTAGCCCAGACAAACAACAGCTGCAAAGATTCTCGGTCCGGAAGAACTCAAAAAAAAAAAGGCAGGTCAGGACAATTCCTTGAGCTGAGTGCAGGCAGGTCAGGACAATTCCTTGAGCTGAGTGCATGCAGGTCAGGACAATTCCCTGAGCTGAGTGCAGGCAGGTCAGGACAAATCCTTGAGCTGAGTGCAGGCAGGTCAGGACAAATCCTTGAGCTGAGTGCAGGCAGGTCAGGACAAATCCTTGAGCTGAGTGCATGAGTGCATGCAGGTGAGGACAATTCCCTGAGCTGAGTGCAGGCAGGTCAGGACAAATCCTTGAGCTGAGTGCATGCAGGTCAGGACAATTCCTTGAGCTGAGTGCATGCAGGTCAGGACAATTCCTTGAGCTGAGTGCAGGCAGGTCAGGACAATTCCTTGAGCTGAGTGCATGCAGGTCAGGACAATTCCCTGAGCTGAGTGCAGGCAGGTCAGGACAAATCCTTGAGCTGAGTGCAGGCAGGTCAGGACAAATCCTTGAGCTGAGTGCATGAGTGCATGCAGGTGAGGACAATTCCCTGAGCTGAGTGCAGGCAGGTCAGGACAAATCCTTGAGCTGAGTGCATGAGTGCATGCAGGTGAGGACAATTCCCTGAGCTGAGTGCAGGCAGGTCAGGACAATTCCCTGAGCTGAGTGCAGGCAGGTCAGGACAATTCCTTGAGCTGAGTGCAGGCAGGTCAGGACAATTCCTTGAGCTGAGTGCAGGCAGGTCAGGACAATTCCTTGAGCTGAGTGCAGGCAGGTCAGGACAAATACTGGGGTACGAAGCTGTGTACCAGGGGACAACCTGGTCGTGGCAGACGGCGCGTTGCAGCGCTGGGCAGACGCGGGCGAGTGTGTGGTGGTGTGGGTGCAGGGCGGGGACCTCCCGGTGGTGTACGCAGCACCGACGTACCGGGCCAAGACGCGGGAGGCTCTCCGCCGGTACCCCAAGGTGGTGCTGGCGCCGTCGGAGACGGGGGTTGCCTGTGCGGTTGCGTCGGAAGCGCAGGCGACGAGGCTGATGGGCAAGGGGCGGCTGGTCTGGGATGCGAGCGGTGACGGAGCGGCTTGCGTAGCGCTGGCACCGGACGCGCTGAGCGGTGGGGGCGAGGGGCAGAGCATGCGGGCGGTGGACGCCATCCTGCCGGTCGGAGCATCCCGGGTCCCCAACGTGTCGCAGCACGACTGTGGGTAAGCAGCAGACACCCCAAGAGCAGAGGTGGAGAGTAGCAGTCCCCCGGTTCGCCCCCGGGTACCAAAAAAAAAAAATGGGTACCTGGCGCTAGGGTACGAGCAGGAGGAGGTGCAGAGCGAGCGGGACGCGATCGCAACGCTGGCTGCGAGTCAGCCCAACCTCAAGGGCTTCTTCACGTCGCCGGAGGCATACGCGGAGTACCTATGCGGGGTGCGAGCGGAGAGGCACATGGACCACCTCACCCTGCACCTCGCGGCGCGTGAGGGGGACTTCCAGGTGCTGGTGGTGCAGCCGGGGCAGCCCACGCTCCTCATCGGGGCGGTCCCGAAGCCGCGCCCCAAAGCGCCGAGGGGACCGGGCAGGAAGGAGGGGGATCCGCTGCGGGTGGTGGCACTGGCGAGCACCCACTACGAGAAGGTCGTTGCGTCCGCTACGGCGCTAGCAGAGCTGAAGCGGGCTGCGAAGCGCACCACCCTGACTGCGCAGAACGCGGGAGAGCAGCCGGCCGAGGGAGGCGACGGGGAAAAAAAAAAAAAAAAAAAAAAAAAAAAAAAAAAAAAAAAAAAAAAAAAAAAAAAAAAAAAAAGGCGACGGGGTGGACATCTCGGGGAAGCTAGTCGAGGTCGCCACGTCGAAGTGCTGGTGTCCGGTCGACACGTGCTCCCGCTCGCTGGTGAGGGGCGGGTCGTCGATACAGCGCTCGTCCCTCACCAAACACATGAACAAGCATGTGGAAGAGGACGGTATCTCCCCCCGGGAGATGCAGCAGCTGCTGCGGCAGTCGGGCCTGCGCACGTGTGCGGTGTGCAGCACGGTGATGGCGCTGACGGACTCGAAGCGCAAGCAGGCGGAGGTGTGCCGGGCCTGCGAGCCGAAGGTGCAGGCCGAGGAGCTGGGGGAGCCGAGTGCGGCCCAGGGCCGCTACGAGGGCCTGCCGGAGTGGGGGCGCATCGCCGAGTCGGGGGTGCGGACGTGGGAGGCGGTCCCCAGAGAGCTGCCGTGGGTGGCGTGGTGCTACACGCAACCCACGAACCTGCAGTTTGGGGATAAACGCCTGCAGTCAGCATGTGGTGTGCAGCAGGGGGACCCCCTGGGGCCGCTGCTCTTCTCCCTGGCGATCGCGCCCATAGCAGAGGAGGTGGCACAACTCCCGGGTGTCCAAGGGACAGTGTGGTTCCTCGATGACGGGGTGGTGATGGGCTCAGGGTACGCGGTGAGCCGAGCGTACGAGCACATCGTGCGGCGCAGCCGGGACATGGGGCTTACGGTCCGGGAGGACAAGTGTGAGCTGGTGGACATAGCGGGTCACTCCCTCGCGACATGGGAAGGGTGGGGCCTGAAGGTGAAGGAGAAGCCCAAGGGATCGCCACTTGAGGGCATCCGATGGATCCGGGAGAGCAACTTCGAGCTGCTCGGAGCCCCCATTGGTGACGCGGCATGGTGCGAGGAGTACATGCAGGCTCGGGTCAAGGTCTTCGTCAGGTCGCTGGACGCGCTGGACAAGCTGTCGGATTCGCAGACCGCCTTCGTCCTGCTGCGGGAGTGCCTGGGGTTTGCTCGTATGGTCTTCTTCATGCGGGCTATAGGGGCTACGGGGGCGACGAAGTATCTGGACAGGTACGACGCGCGGGTCCAGCGGAGCCTCGCACGGCTCCTGGGGTACGAGGATGAGTGTCTCCCCCAGGAGGCGGTGCTGCAGGCGTCGCTCCCGGTGCGGGTCGGCGGCCTCGGTGTCCGTAAGGCCGCAGACCACTGGCATGCGGCGGCGCTGGCGTCGAGTGCAGGGACTGCGGGGCTCTGCCGCAGGCTGGACCGCAACTTCGTCTGGGACGCGGAGGGCTGGCGGCGGACCGCGCTCTCGTACAACGAGATGGTGGCAGAGGGGTGGCAGGTGGACCCAGATGCACCCCCAGTCAGAGCCCCGGAGCAGCGCACCCTGTCCCTCGGCATCCTGGAGGCAGGGTACAACGCCCTGATGGAGGGTGCAGACGCTGCGACGCGCGCCAGGCTGAACTCGCAGCTGCTGAGGGGGTGTGGGGCATGGCTGACAGGGAGCCCAGGCCGCTGGGAGGCGATGCCCGCGCAAGCCTTCCAGGCGGTGCTACGGCTCCGGATGGGGCTGCCGCTGTTCGGATCGCTGGAGCGGTGTGGGTGCTGTGGGAGAGACGGGGTGCTGGATCCTCATGGGGAACACGCCGCGCTCTGCGAGAAGGGCGGGGGGGCGGTGCTGCGGCACGAGGCAGTGGCCGACGCGCTCCTGGGGATGGCCCGCAAGGTGGGACTGGGTGCGGAGCGGGAAACCGCCGGCTTGCTGCAGGACAGGAGGCGCCCAGGGGATGTCACTCTGCGCCAAGGGTTCATGGACGGCAGGGTCACTGCGATCGACGTCGCGGTGGTGAATCCTCTGGCGCCGTCGTACGTCCAGTTGGCGGCGCGGACGGTGGGCGGGGCCGCAGCGCGTCGGCAAGCGGACAAGGTCCGCAAGTACCGGGACGACGAGGCGGTGCGAGGAGGTCGGCTGGCCTTTGAGCCCTTTGTGATCGAACTGTTTGGAGGCTGGGGGCAGCGCGCGGCCTCCATCATGAACAGGTTGGTGGCGATCGGGGCGTCCAGGCTGGGCGTGGGTAGGGTGGGGCTGGCCCAGCAAGCAGCCCGGAGCATGGGCTGGGCGTTCCAGAAGGCGGTGGGGTTGTCCCTCCTGGCGTGTGGGGAGCTGTGCTCTCAGGCAGGGGGAACACGCAGGCAGGTGTGCCTGGAGGCGACCCCGGTGATCGACCCTGCGACGTACGTGCAGTTCGGGGACCTGATGCCGGGGGTGGTGATGGAGGAGGTGCCGCCAGATGACACAGGTGGGGAAGACGAGGACGGGAGCGAGGGGGAGTTTGGACCGGACCCCGAACCGCCAGCGGAGGAGCGCGCCTTCGACGTGAAGGTGGCGCAGTGGCGGAAGAGGTGCGACCCCCGGGGGGAGAAGACCGCAGCGCAGTGTCTGCAGGAGGGGTGTGCAGCCAGTCTCCCCGCCTGGTACCAGCTGCGGCAGCTGGGGGGCACAATGCCGACGGGGCAAGCAGTCGACGGGGTTGAGGCCGTCATCAGGGGTGGTGACGCGCCGTGTTCGCTGGAGCAGGCGCGGAGGCAGGCAGTCGGGTTGGTGCTGAACGCTCCGGAGCTGCGGCCAGAAGTGGCAGATCCTGCGGAATGGAGCTGCCGGATGCGGGCGCCGACACGCTTGCCAGATGGCAGTGTGCCACAGGAGGCATGGGCGGACATGGCGGTGCTGCGGGCGCTGGCAGTGGTGCTGCGTGTGGAGATCCTCGTCCTGCGGGACTACGGGGAGCCAGTGGTGTGCAGGCCGAGGCCGGAGGCGCAGGTGCGGACACGCTTCGCTTTGTGTGCGGACGGGCGGGGTTTTGTGCGGGTCGACGTGGAGGTGGACACATCGCAGCTGCCGGCGGGGCCAGAGGCGGCCGTTGCGGAGCCGATGGAGAGGGTGTTCGCCGGCCAGGCTGGGGCGATCTGCCACATTTGCAGGGAGAAGGTGGGGCCGCAGTCTCTCCACCTCCGGTGCCGTAAGTGCATGCAGGCGGCGTGCATGGCGTGTGGTGGGGAGGACCTGCCGTGCGCTTGTCCGAGGGGGCGTTTGCGGTTGGTGCAGGCGTCGGGGCGGCCCCGCGGGTGGGCGGCGGTGGTGAAAGAGGAGGTGTGCGAGGAGGCAGGGGAGCCGGGTGCGGCCCCGAAGAAGCGACGGGCGGGTGGGGCGGGAGCGACGGCAGCACCTTCACCGGCCGCGTCACCAGACGGGTGCACACCTCCTCCATCGGGCGCGCCGCCAGTGACCCCCGCCGGGGCGGTGCGGGGCACAGCAGCCGAGCAGCGAGAGCGGGAAGCGGACCGGTGGCAGCGCGTGCAGGAGCTGTCGGCCACGGAGCCTGTGGCGGCCTTCATCGCCCAGTGGCAGAGTGCCGCCCCCGCGGATGTGTCACAGTGTTTGGAAGTCGAGGACCTGGTGGGGTCCCTCCAGGGACAGGTGCGGTGGCGGGCGGAGTACACCGTGGGCGACTGCCTGTTTGACGCGGTGGTCGGTCAGCTGCCGGCCAGTCTGATTGTGACAGCGGCCGAGGCGCGGAGGCGAGCAGTGGAGGCGGTGGTGTCGCACGCCGGGCTGCGCGCGCTGGTGGAGGGGGCGCCGGAGGCGTGGGCTCGGCTGATGGGCCGCAGCGGGGCAGGGCCGGGGCTGCAGTCGTGGGCTGACGAGCTGGTCCTCGGGGGGCTCGCGAGGGCCCTCTGCATCAACATCCTGGCGTTCAGGAAGCAGGGCCAGGGGGTCAGAGTGTGGCGCGCAGCGAGGCGGGCGGCAGGGATGGCGGCGGTGGCGTTTGTGGGTGAGTCGGGACAGGCAGACGGCACAGCGGTGGGCCACTTTGTGCCCGTGATCCTGCCCGAGCCGCTGCAGCAGTGGGCGCTGGAGGTGGACGCGTGCCCAGTGGGGCAGGATATCCGCGTCCGGGGGTGTGAAGCTGCGCGGCTGATGAGCCTCCAGGTCGGTTGGCAGACGAGCTGCGGGGCGTGCACCACGCCGGTGAGCGTTCGCGGGTGCTGGGGATGCAGCGAGTGCGGGGTGGCAGTGTGCCTCACGTGCCGCGACAAGTCCCCGGCGACATACAGGTGGTGCGGTGAAGCACACCTCGACAACCCGTCTTCTTCGACATCCCACCCCCTCCCTTCACCCCATAACACCCACCCTCCGACGGCATCTCAGACTACATCATCCCAACCTACTACATCCCACCCTACATCTCAGACTACATCATCCCAACCTACTACATCCCACCCTACATCATCCCACTCTACTTCTTCTCAACCTACTCCATCCCAACCCACTCCATCCCGGCACTCGCCGGCCCTTCCCCACTCCTCACCATCCCCTTCGGCAGCTCCCGTGGGGGGCACCCCGTCGAGTGCGGCGGCGGCGGCGGCGGCGGCAGCAGCGGCGACACCTCTGGGGGAAGGCTCCAACAACGGACCCACAGCCATCCCTCGGCAGGCAGCAGCGGCAGCGACAGCGGCGGCAGCGGCAGCAGCATCGACGATGGAGCTCCCTCGAGGGGCGGACGGCGGCATCGCCTTCGACGACGAGTTGTCGGAGGGGGTGGACGGCATGAGCGACGAGGGCACGGTCACGTCAACGGGAGGCACCCAAAACACAAACACAGCCACCCAAGTGTCAGTGATCCTGATCTCAGCAGCTCGCGCGGGTATGGGGAAGTGGGCAGGGAGTCGGTCTGACGGGCCAGCAGAGGTGGACGGCAGGATGGTGTTTCCTTCGGCAGCGAAGGCGGCGGCGGAGGGAGCGAAGGAGGCGGCGTGGGTCCCTCGGACGGCAGAAGGCTGGTTCGAGCTCTTCGGCCAGCACGGGCGCTCAGAGTTGGAGGTCGAGACGGCACACGCTGTCTACAAGCAGTGGGTGGCGGATCGACGGTCGGTTGATGCCGACTTCAACTCGAGGCGGGAAGGGGCGAGTGCGGCACGGGTGGAGGAGTTCTTCGCGTGCAAGCGCGTGAACAGCCGGGTGGACAAGAGACGGACGCGTGAGCGGCACCCGGAGGAGGCGGCGCGACCGCGGGGCGGCCGTGGCGGGGGAGGGGTGGCGGACCCCCGGGACAGGAGGGGCGACGGCCAGGGTGGAGGGAGGCAGGGTCGCGACAGGTGGGCAGCCGGGAGAGGCGGCGGCAGGGGTGGCGGCGACCGTAGGGACCGTGGCGGCGGGCAGGAGAGGCAGGCTGCGGTGATCGGAGTAGGGGGCCAGGGGCCCCGTCGGCGGAGGTGAAGCGTTCATGCAGGGAGAGGACGGTGCACGTAGGGTGCAACCTCCTCCCCCCTTCGGTAGAGTCCAACCTCCCCCCCCCTTCCCCCTCCTCCCCTCTTCGGTAGAGTCGTGTGTATAGTCCGTCTAGGGTGGGTGGTTGGGACCCCCGCGTCCGTTCCCCTCGCGCCTAGGCCCCCAAGCATCATCACCGATTCCAGTGTGTATAGTTTGACCTTCGAGCCGTGGGTCCGGAAAGTCCATTCGGTCCCACGGCGCCTAAACAAACAAATCTGATCGTCCCCCCCCCCGCCCCTCCCCCTTAATAGAGTCTTGCACAGTGTGAATAGTCTTGCCCTTTGGGGGGGTCGGTGGTGTCCGAAAAAGTTCGCCACAAACTCGGAGTGGCACCAGCAGAACGTGTGTGAGAGCCACGGCACCACGGACCCCTGTAAATTCGCTCCCTGATTCCACCATTCCCCTCGATTCCGCCCCTCCTCTGCAGTTCCCTCCCCCAGTTCGAGTGGTTTGGAGGGATGGCCCGCTCGGTCCCGCAAACCGCTCGACAGGGACTGTTTCAACCCTGTTTTTTGCGCGTTCTGGGCCCTGGACTTTTCGAACGGTCGCCATTTGGGGAGAGACTGTAGAAGAGGTCTGGCCCTTGTTGTTCGAACTTGCCAAGTACACGGCCCTCTAGCCTCTAGCCTCTGCCACACGTGGCCAACAGCAACTGTGTCGTTGGCTTCCGCCCTGCATGTCATCTCGACAAGCAGCAGACACCCCAAGAGCAGAGGTGGAGAGTAGCAGTCCCCCGGTTCGCCCCCGGGTACCAAAAAAAAAAAACTTGAGCTGAGTGCATGCAGGTCAGGACAATTCCCTGAGCTGAGTGCAGGCAGGTCAGGACAATTCCTTGAGCTGAGTGCAGGCAGGTCAGGACAATTCCTTGAGCTGAGTGCAGGCAGGTCAGGACAATTCCTTGAGCTGAGTGCATGCAGGTCAGGACAATTCCCTGAGCTGAGTGCAGGCAGGTCAGGTCAAAGGCAGACGAGCTGCGGGGCGTGCACCACGCCGGTGAGCGTTCGCGGGTGCTGGGGATGCAGCGAGTGCGGGGTGGCAGTGTGCCTCACGTGCCGCGACAAGTCCCCGGCGACATACAGGTGGTGCGGTGAAGCACACCTCGACAACCCGTCTTCTTCGACATCCCACCCCCTCCCTTCACCCCATAACACCCACCCTCCGACGGCATCTCAGACTACATCATCCCAACCTACTACATCCCACCCTACATCTCAGACTACATCATCCCAACCTACTACATCCCACCCTACATCATCCCACTCTACTTCTTCTCAACCTACTCCATCCCAACCCACTCCATCCCGGCACTCGCCGGCCCTTCCCCACTCCTCACCATCCCCTTCGGCAGCTCCCGTGGGGGGCACCCCGTCGAGTGCGGCGGCGGCGGCGGCGGCAGCAGCGGCGACACCTCTGGGGGAAGGCTCCAACAACGGACCCACAGCCATCCCTCGGCAGGCAGCAGCGGCAGCGACAGCGGCGGCAGCGGCAGCAGCATCGACGATGGAGCTCCCTCGAGGGGCGGACGGCGGCATCGCCTTCGACGACGAGTTGTCGGAGGGGGTGGACGGCATGAGCGACGAGGGCACGGTCACGTCAACGGGAGGCACCCAAAACACAAACACAGCCACCCAAGTGTCAGTGATCCTGATCTCAGCAGCTCGCGCGGGTATGGGGAAGTGGGCAGGGAGTCGGTCTGACGGGCCAGCAGAGGTGGACGGCAGGATGGTGTTTCCTTCGGCAGCGAAGGCGGCGGCGGAGGGAGCGAAGGAGGCGGCGTGGGTCCCTCGGACGGCAGAAGGCTGGTTCGAGCTCTTCGGCCAGCACGGGCGCTCAGAGTTGGAGGTCGAGACGGCACACGCTGTCTACAAGCAGTGGGTGGCGGATCGACGGTCGGTTGATGCCGACTTCAACTCGAGGCGGGAAGGGGCGAGTGCGGCACGGGTGGAGGAGTTCTTCGCGTGCAAGCGCGTGAACAGCCGGGTGGACAAGAGACGGACGCGTGAGCGGCACCCGGAGGAGGCGGCGCGACCGCGGGGCGGCCGTGGCGGGGGAGGGGTGGCGGACCCCCGGGACAGGAGGGGCGACGGCCAGGGTGGAGGGAGGCAGGGTCGCGACAGGTGGGCAGCCGGGAGAGGCGGCGGCAGGGGTGGCGGCGACCGTAGGGATCGTGGCGGCGGGCAGGAGAGGCAGGCTGCGGTGATCGGAGTAGGGGGCCAGGGGCCCCGTCGGCGGAGGTGAAGCGTTCATGCAGGGAGAGGACGGTGCACGTAGGGTGCAACCTCCTCCCCCCCCCTTCCCCCTCCTCCCCTCTTCGGTAGAGTCGTGTGTATAGTCCGTCTAGGGTGGGTGGTTGGGACCCCCGCGTCCGTTCCCCTCGCGCCTAGGCCCCCAAGCATCATCACCGATTCCAGTGTGTATAGTTTGACCTTCGAGCCGTGGGTCCGGAAAGTCCATTCGGTCCCACGGCGCCTAAACAAACAAATCTGATCGTCCCCCCCCCCGCCCCTCCCCCTTAATAGAGTCTTGCACAGTGTGAATAGTCTTGCCCTTTGGGGGGGTCGGTGGTGTCCGAAAAAGTTCGCCACAAACTCGGAGTGGCACCAGCAGAACGTGTGTGAGAGCCACGGCACCACGGACCCCTGTAAATTCGCTCCCTGATTCCACCTTTCCCCTCGATTCCGCCCCTCCTCTGCAGTTCCCTCCCCCAGTTCGAGTGGTTTGGAGGGATGGCCCGCTCGGTCCCGCAAACCGCTCGACAGGGACTGTTTCAACCCTGTTTTTTGCGCGTTCTGGGCCCTGGACTTTTCGAACGGTCGCCATTTGGGGAGAGACTGTAGAAGAGGTCTGGCCCTTGTTGTTCGAACTTGCCAAGTACACGGCCCTCTAGCCTCTAGCCTCTGCCACACGTGGCCAACAGCAACTGTGTCGTTGGCTTCCGCCCTGCATGTCATCTCGACAAGCAGCAGACACCCCAAGAGCAGAGGTGGAGAGTAGCAGTCCCCCGGTTCGCCCCCGGGTACCAAAAAAAATCAGGTCAAATCCTTGAACTGAGTGCAAACCCGCAAACCCGCAAACCCGCAAACCCGCAAACCCGCAAACCCGCAAACCCGCAAACCCGCAAACCCGCAAACCCGCAAACCCGCAAACCCGCAAACCCGCACTAGAAGTGTAAGCACCCGTTGCTACCTTCCTGCGCTGGTGGTAGGTGTATGTTTTGTGTGAGTGTGTTGCTGCATTTGTGTGTCGTCTTTCGATGCCTTCGTGGGGAGGGGGCTGGGTCGGACGTGTCTTGTCTGTGTCTGTCACTGCTCTGTCGCTTGATTCTGTGGCTGCTCATTTCACCCGTTGGCCAAAACGGACGCCCCCTTTTCGACACTCCCAGGTATCGAGCCGGTTGGTGTAGTGCTTTCAGTTTCTTTTTGCACATAACACACCTGTGTGGTACGGGAAATGCTACGAGGAACGCGATGGACTCGGGACTGCTGCTGGCCTCTCTTGCTATGGTTTACTTATGTTTCGTGCTCCACCTGCTCCACCTCATTCTGCACTTCAGATGATCCACTTCACGTGGGTTACGGGGTTTGGGACAACGATGATATGTTGTGTCCGACGACAAGGTAAGGTAAGCTCATCGAGGTACACCAAACCGGAGTTGTCAAATCAAAAAAGACACACCGCCCGAGAGGCAATTGGTGTGACACAACAGCGATGACACAATCACTCTGCCCGAGGGGGCGCGTTTTTAGCGACCGAGACCTCCTCTCCTGACTGAGGGACACACGATCTGACCGTCCGAGAGACGCAGCATTCTACCCTGCCCGAGGGGCACCCACTCTCCTGACCGAGAGACACGCAGTCTTGCCCGAGGGGCACCTGGTTTCCTGACCGAGACAATATTCTGCCCGAGGGGCACTCACTCTCCCGACCGAGAGACACGCAGTTTTGCCCGAGGGGCACCTGTTCTCCTGACCGAGACAATATTCTGCCCGAGGGGCACCCACTCTCCCGACCGAGAGACGCAGCATCTCGCCCGAGGGGCACCTGTTCTCCTGACCGAGACAAAAATTTTGCCCGAGGGGCACCCACTCTCCCGACCGAGAGACACGCAGTCTTGCCCGAGGGGCACCTGTTCTCCTGACCGAGACAATATTCTGCCCGAGGGGCACTCACTCTCCCGACCGAGAGACACGCAGTTTTGCCCGAGGG
Organism: Rhynchopus euleeides; assembly: GCA_963210315.1. NCBI lineage: Eukaryota > Euglenozoa > Diplonemea > Diplonemida > Diplonemidae > Rhynchopus > Rhynchopus euleeides. The sequence continues at coordinate 2,312,097 of OY723271.1, forward strand.
GCACCCGTTATCCTGACCGAGACAAAACTATGCCCGAGGGGCACCCACTCTCCCGACCGAGAGACGCAGCATCTCGCCCGAGGGGCACCTGTTCTCCTGACCGAGACAAAAATTTTGCCCGAGGGGCACCCGCTCTCCCGACCGAGAGATCCACAATCTTGCCCGAGGGGCACCAAATCCCGACCGAGAAGACGACCCTCACACCATGCTCGTGTCAGGTCTCAAGAGGGCCGAAGCCGCGGTTGAGGACAACAACACCCCCACGCACTGGTTCTAATAAATGACGGCGAGGTGCACGGGGGGATCAGCACGAAGGAGGGGCGCAAAAAGATGGGGATGATGACGCCGTGGTGTTCAAGGTGGTCCTCCGCCGCTTATGAACGTGACAGCGGGACAGCGCTGCGCCCGTGGCCGCAGCGGATTGAGGACATTCCCATCAGCCATCGAGACTATCACCGCGCCTCGCCGAAAACCTGCTTCACGCTTGATCGCGCTCAAGGTTTCCAAACGCATACTTCAGCTGGAGGTTCCGTCACAGAGGCGCTGACAAAGGCGGGACCAAGAGCAACAGTCGGGTGCTGATAAATGGGTCGATACTGATGCAGCAAAGTGACGTCAGTGATATCCAACTCCTACTTTCCTGACCGAGACACGATCTTGCCGAGGAGCATCGGACCGAGACACCCACTTCTGCCTGAGGGGCACCTAGCCGAGACGCATTTTTCCTGCCCGAGGGGCATCTCGCCGAGACATTACCTGCCTGAGGGGCACCTGGCCACGACATACCTACAGCTTACGCTTGCGGGGCACCCTGCCTGAGGAGCACCTGGCCAAGACATACATTTCCGCCTACGAGGCACCCTGCCCGAGGGGCACCTGGTCAAGACACACACTTCCGCCTACGGGGCACCCTGCCCGAGGGGCACCTGGCCAAGACAGACACCTCTGCCTACGAGGCACCCTGCCCGAGGGGCACCTGGCCAAGACATACACTTCCGCCTACGAGGCACCCTGCCCGAGGGGCACCTGGCCAAGACAGACACTTCCGCCTACGAGGCACCCTGCCCGAGGGGCACCTGGCCAAGACATACACTTCCGCCTACGAGGCACCCTGCCCGAGGGGCACCTGGCCAAGACATACACTTCCGCCTACGAGGCACCCTGCCCGAGGGGCACCTGGTCAAGACATACATTTCCGCCTACGGGGCACCCTGCCTGAGGGGCATCTGGCCGCGACATACACTTCCGCCTACGGGGCACCCTGCCTGAGGGGCACCTGGCCAAGACGCACATTCATGCCCGAGGGACACCGGGCCGAGACATTACATTCCCTGCCTGAGGGACACCTGGCCGAGACACATTCCTGCCGAGGGGCACTCACTCCCGACCGCGAGACGCAGGATTTTGCCTGAGGGGCACCTCCTCTCCTGACCGAGACACAACCCCGCCCAGCACAGTACCGAGGGGCATTTACGCTTTCGACTGGAATACCGAGCCTGACCCGGGGAGACACAATCGTGCCACAATCGTGAGGGGCATACTCTCTTGATTGAGAAATACACCTTTTTTGCCCGAGCGACGGCACCTGAAGGCGGAAGGGTGGCCTGTCACACACAGCCTGCCAGATCCAGCTCGAGCACGGTGACGCGACGTGAGCTTTCCGAGGGCGACAGTTTTCGTGTACCAATGCAACGCCCCCGGACACGCCCCTGAGAAGCCGGCACGTCTGTCGTGCCCAGCTTATCTGCGCGAATGCCGACTACGCGCACCCCGGCGTCAAGCGGATGCCCGCACACGCCCCAAGCGGGGCATACTCCGTCGAAGCATAGTCTCCCTGCCGGGGGACACACATTCAAGCCTGCATTATTCACAGGGGTCAGGGGGAGTTCCGGGCGTCTGGGGCCCGGTGTTGAGACGTACGACCTCACAGTTCCATGCAGGGAAGGGGAGCTGCTGACTGGACACCTGCGAGGTGCCGTGGGACATACACAGAGATCAGGTATCCAACACAGCCGAGACGCTCTCCCAAGCTGCACTGCTCGGGGAGCAAAAGAAGCAGCGACTGAGAGACGCGTCCGCATCGCCTGTGTCAGCGGTGCCGCCGCTGAGGGGGTCCACCGAAACCGCAGCCATGGCAGCGGGCCGAGATCATTCCACAAGGTTGGGGGGCAGTCAGCCAGTCTTCCCGAGTACCCAGCAGCCTACTCGACAAGCCCGAACAGCGACTGCAGCGTGCGACAAGCTCCGGTCCGCGGGGACTCACCTCTCTCATTAAGAAGGCGACTCCGAGAATCCTTCTGGCATGCCCACACCTCCAGGGCCTCGAATTTCCTCACGCACCGGGAAATACGCCCTCCACACTGAGTCCGGGCGTTACCACTGAATCGACGCCACGTGGGGCCACAGGGCCTCCGTTTGATGCGCTGTCTACGAGGCGGGCGATGGGGCAGGTACAGTGGGGATCAGCTCAGTGGGAAGGGGGCCGCAGGAACGTGTTGTCCACCGCTCGAGCGGAGTTCAGGAGACGACAGTGCGCGCGATCGCCCTCTTTCACCCAGAAGGGCCGGCACCTCTCACACCTACCCCTGGGCACTCCATGCAGCGTCTCCAGTGCGCCATGAAGAGGCGCGTTGGGCTTCACCCCGCAACTCGCTCGCAGCCAGCGAAGACCGGAGAGGACACAGAGAGCCACAGAGCGATCGAGATCACGCCGGAAAGCACCGGGTGTTGGCCGGGCTCCCGAAGGGCGAGAGTTTAAGACGGCCGGACAGTAGACTGCTGCGGAGGAGCTGGGAGGCGAGTTTCAGACTGTGATTTCTCGATCCGCCGAGCCCTGTCCCCAGGCGAGAGCTGCCGGGTCATGGTGGCTGAATATGCACGAGCGTCGCGGTGGTGGTGCTGGGAGCGCACCAGAGGACTGTCACGCTGAGGGGCTGGGCATGGCCACTGACTACCTGGATACGGCCGTCTCAGTGCATCGCCCGGGGTGCAAAACGACATCGAGGATGTCAGGAAGAAGGGTCATGTGGGCACACACCAATATGTCGGAGACGTGAAGAAGCCTCGAGGGGAAGGGTTCCCCAGGGGATGGAGGATCCCGAAGAGGTACAGGGTGAGGATTCCAACACCCGGAGTGGGAAACGCACCAGACGTCGGGGGTCAGCCAAGAGCGGGTGGTTGCAGCACAGGCGGGGCTGTGTGCAACCTTTGCCCCCTTAGTTTCGCCGGGTTGAGACGCATCAACTCTCTCGCCGGGTGCGGCAACTGGAGAGACAGGCATGTTGTCGATAGGGCACACCAAGAATCACGAGGCTGACCACACGACGGCGGCACACGGCCGAGGCAGGCGGATCCCCTCAGCGAGTGAGGTTCGATCGTTTTCCGTACAAGGTGCTCGTGACAACGTAGAAAGCGGTACATTACCATCGGAGGGATGCATACGATGGGCGACGGAGCCTGATCACTTCAATAGTAGACCGTTCGCGCGGCGTCCCTAAGTCCTTGGGTCCTAAGGGTCCTGGGTGGAAGCGTCCAATGCAACACTCACAGCATAGAGGCCAAGTGTTTCTCGTAGTATTTTGCACATAACACACCTGTGTGGTACGGGAAATGCTACGAGGAACGCGATGGACTCGGGACTGCTGCTGGCCTCTCTTGCTATGGTTTACTTATGTTTCGTGCTCCACCTGCTCCACCTCATTCTGCACTTCAGATGATCCACTTCACGTGGGTTACGGGGTTTGGGACAACGATGATATGTTGTGTCCGACGACAAGGTAAGGTAAGCTCATCGAGGTACACCAAACCGGAGTTGTCAAATCAAAAAAAAAATATGGGGGGGGGGGGGTTTCAAAGTGCAAGAGGTGGAGCCCGTTCAACAGGTGGAAGCGTCCAATGCAACACTCACAGCATAGAGGCCAAGTGTTTCTCGTAGTATTTTTATTTTTTACACTTGCCCGTCAGGTGGACCACCGGGTGGGGAGAGAACCGGTGTGAGGCACTTGGGTCCGTCCAGGTGGGCAGGGAACCTGGGGGCGGGGGGCCTCAAATCCCTCTCTCTCTCATGCACGCGTGCTGGGCTCAACGGCCTGTACTCTCCCATCGCGGAATCTAGTGTAAGGGGTAATGGAATGGTGGAATGCACAAACGTCAAGGGAGGGGCGGGGGTGTTGAGGAAAGGGGGGGGAGGGGGATAGGTAGAGTGAGGGACGGATGGAAAGGGGGGGGGGGGTGGGAGTGACTGATAAGATCAAGGGGGAGGGGAGGGGGTGTTGTTGTTGTTCTCGGGGTCGCGACCACCTAACTGAGGGGGTCACACTCCTGGTGTCTTGTCTGCACACATTTCTGCTGGGAGGGGGGGGGGGGGGGGGGGGTATAGTGGCCGGAGTCAGGAGCCGGCCCTCCTGGGGATGATGACCTGCCCTCACGGGCTTCATCTCCTCGTCTTCCCCTTCGCGCCCCGTCACACTCCCACATCTTCGTGACGGTGTCCCGAAGGCTTCGGGCCGCCGCCTTCGCCGTCGGCACGCTCCACGCGTTCTGCGTCCCACGCGCAGCGTGCCACTCCCTCACCGCCACCGCAGCCACCTGCCGCGTCAGCGGGTGCGAGCCGTGCAGGGGGTGAAAGAGGCTCTTCCACCCCGCCGCCGTCGCAGGGATGCGTGCACCTCCCATCGACCCACACGGAGACACACCATCCACAGCCACCCTATCACCCTCATCCCACTCGCAACCCTTGCGGGCCTGCTCCTCCAGCAGCCTCGTCGTCACCCGCGTCGGACCCACCGTCGCTGCCACCGTCTCGACCGGCGCGCCTTCCTCCTGGGTCTCAGGGGCACCGCTGCAGGCGAGGTCATCGCTGTCGACGTAGTCGTCGTCGTCGAACGCCAGCGGCTCGTTGATGCCAGGGGGGGCTGTTGAGGTCGCGTTTGAGCCTCCACCCTGCATCGATCCGCCATCCGCTGCCGCCCGCCGCTTCTCCCCCAACACCGCGTTCCTGCTGCGGCGTGTCGTCGCCCCGGCTGTCTCTACCCGCGTCACCTTACCCGCCGCCAGCATCGCTGCGGCCACACCCTCCTTCCCCACAGCCTTGCCGCACGACCCAGGGAGGGCTGTAGAAGAGGCTTGGGAGCCGCTGCCCTGGGCGCGCGCGCGGGGTGTTGTCCTGCCTGCCGGTGTCTGCGGGGAGGCAGCCGACAGCGGCACAGGGGTCCCAGGGAGGGCTGTTGAAGAGGCGTTGGAGCCACTGCCCTGGGAGGTCTGCGCGCGCGGGGTCGACTGTCCTGCGGGTGCCGGCTGGGAGGCGGACGGAAGCGCCGACACCCCAGGGAGGGCTGTTGAAGAGGCGTTGGAGCCACTGCCCTGGGAGGTCTGAGCGCGCGGGGTCGATTGTCCTGCGGGTGCCGGTTGGGAGGCGGACGGAAGCGCCGACACCCCAGGGAGGGCTGTTGAAGAGGCGTTGGAGCCGCTGCCCTGGGAGGTCTGCACTTGGGGGGCCGACGCCCCGAGGGGCGCCTGTTGGGGGGCCGGCGGGGGCGCCGACCCCTCGCCGGGGCTTGTTGTAGTCGGAGGAGGGGGCACCACATCCGGCGCGGCGCCCCTTGCCCCCCCATCACCTTCTCCCTCAGCCGTCTCCTGCTTCATCTCCGCCTCGGCCCCCTGGGCCGACCCAGGCGGACCTTCACTTCCCTCAGGCCGGGGGACTCGGGGCGGGCGCTGTGCTGCTCTGCTGGCGCGACTCTCCCGGCGTGCCCGCCGGCCCGGCGACAGCTCCAGGTCCTCACGCAATCCCTGTGGCACCACTGCGGTCTCCCCGGTGTCGACGTCCAGCACTTCGACCCTCGGGACGTACCCAGGGCAGTGCCGCACCCCACGACCCTTCGCGCACTTGTCGCACACCCGGCGCCAGCACCCACCACACTGCTTGTGGGCCTTCCGCAGGTCCACCGAGCCGCTGCACTTCTCGCACCTCTGCACGCCCAACTGCGAATCACCCTTCACCCACTCCATCAGTCCTGCCCACCTGCACTCGAGCAGGTCCTCAGCGGGCTCCTGCGGGGGTAGGGCCATGAGGTGCTGGCGGATGGCCCTGGGCAGCACGAGCGGAGAGTAGTGCCCGTACTCCGCCCCAGTCCTGCGCAAGCAGAACGCGTCGCGCGTGCCGCCCTCCCCGATCGGGCGCAACACCATCGGCACCTGGTTGTCAACCAGGAGCAGGATGGTGCACCGCGTCCCTCGCGCGACCGCAGCCAACACGACGTAGTCGGCCCACGTCCGTGGGTCGCGACTGCCCGGCTTGGCCATGAACGCGGCCCACATGTCGGGGCCCTCCTCAACCCGCATGCGGAGATCAGCGTCCTGCAGCGCGCGCTGGACCCCCATCTGGCGGAGCCAGGCGCTGTCACACCCCAGGGTCTCCTTGCCCAACGCAGCGATGCCGTCGAAGGCGCAGTCCCCCACAACGAACGACCATCCCTCGGGGACCCTCAGGCCGAGGCGCGCTTGCTGCTGCCGGGCTGTCACGCCCGGCAGCCCGCCATCCACCTGCGCTCGCCACTCCTTCAGCTGCGCCAGCGGGTCGTCGACCATGGCGTCCATCTCCACGGCGCTGTCGTCCTCCGCCGGCGGGGGCGGCGGCTGCCTGCGCGGCGGCGGTTCGCTTCGCACGGGCCCCTCCGTCTCCTCTGCCTCCTCCACATCCATCTCATCCAGGCGGCAGTCCCAGTCAGCAGGGGGCAGCACGTCCAGCCCTGTGTCCCTCGCGAAGTAGAAGTCCGGCTCGATCGCCGGGACGGGGTCCGCCTTCACCCGCTGCCGCAAGTTCCCGGACTTCAGGTCCAGACACAGCGAGCCCCGCCTCATCGCCGACTTCCCAATAGCTCGCATCAGGGGGACGGTGATCCGCGCCGCCCAAGTCCGCGTCAGCTCACTGCGGTTCCCCATCTTGTGGTCCACTGCATAATTCACAAGATGGCGGAAGAGAGTGGCTGCCTCGGTGCCCATACCCCCGGACTGCTCCAGCGCGAAGGCCGTGAAGGCCATCCCCTCCGCCTGGCACTTGGCATCGTGCTTGGCGTGCTTCGCGGCCTCAGCACGGGACGCTGTGTACCCCCGGGCCTTCGCCGCCCCCTGCATGGACGACTGCGCCGTCGTTGACCACACAGTGACGTCGATGGCCCTGCTGCGCTCCTCGCTCACACCGACAGGCAGGTAGACGTCCGCCGGCTTGCCGCGTCCCAGCACCACATGGTTGGGCTCCAGCTGAGGAGCGAGGCCCGCCGCACTCGCCAGGCCATACACGCCGCCCCTCACAGCATCGTGCCGACGGTGCCGGTCTGCCGAGGCCTTGCACGCGAAGATGTGTGCCCCACTCTCGTCCAGTCCCTCCCCGCACTGCTGACACATCGCCCCCGGGGAGAACACTGGGGCCCCGAGCCGCAACCGGCAGGCCACCTGGAACTCTTCCCGTTGCATGGCGAACTGGGTTTCAGGCGGCGCGACGACCCACGATCCCGCACCCGGGAGGCTCTCAGACAGAAGGCGCCCCATGCTGGTCACATCAGCCCCCTCATGGAGATCCGCCTGCTGCTTGGCAATGATCGCCATCGACAGGTCACGCTGCTTCAGCGGCGTCTCTGGTCGCGCCAGGGTGGCGATCCTGTCCGCCTCCAGCACGCACTCGTTGTGCCGCTCAGCTGTCTCCTTCCACGTTTGCGCATCCCAGCGGTGGGAGGGGTCGAGCTGCAGGCACAGAGGAAAGAGCGAGCTGGCAGCACCCAAGGCAGCAGCAGTCGAGTGATCCGCCGCACGGCGCACCCCCAGGCCAGACAACCTGATGGGGAGGGCGGCTTGCTTTCTGGCCTCGGTCGGCAGCTCACCATCCTCGTCGCCAAGGATCGTCGCCAGCACGAAGTCAACCTCACGGTCGTACTTCTTCAGGTACTCACGCCCCTTGTACCCGATGGCGCGCATGGCGAAGACCACCTTGCAGAACCCTTCGCAGTGTCGCAGAAGGGTCATCGCCACCTGTGCGTCGCGCACCTTGTGCAGCTCCCGGAGGCACGGCAGGAACTTCTCCTCCAGCTTCCTGTCCATCACCGCCTCGCAGTACGCCGCGTCCCCCACCGGAGCTCCGAGGAACTCGAAGTTCTGCTGCAGCAACTTCATCCTCACTTCCTCCTCTTTCTTTGATGCGGCGACGTCGAGGCCCACCTCCCGGATCGCAGCCACCGTGTGGCCTCCAAGCGAGATCACCTCGCACTTCCTCCGCGACACCTTCAACCCGAGGGCTGCGCTGCGCTTCTCCAGCTCTGCGAATGCCGCACCTACAGCCTTCGGGGGCCCCATCAGCGTCCCATCGACGAGGTACCATATGGTCCCCTCGAGGCCCGGCATGCGTGCAATGTCCTCCGTCAGCTTGCGGATCGCGAGGGAGAAAAGGAGGGGCCCCAACGGGTCGCCCTGCTGCACCCCATGCTCCGAGAGGATGATGTGCTCCCGGTACACCAGGGCTGTCGGGTGGGCGTAGCACCACTCCACCCAGGCTGCGAGCTCGGGGAGGTCACTTTTTTTTTTTTTTATTCTTTTGGGGACATCCGGACCGAGAATCTTTGCAGCTGTTGTTTGTCTGGGCTAGTTGGTACAGAATACAAGGTACAAGAGACAAGCAAGACAAGAAACGAAAAGAAGAAAGCGAAAGAAACACACATGAAAAGATCACACACATCAAACGACACGCCCAAAATGGCACAGCCTCTGGACATCCACTTAGCCAGCGAGGACCACACTGGTGACAGATTGCTCGTACATAACTCCAAAAACGGGGGGCTTGGTTGCTTCAATAGCATATGGTTGATAGCCGCCAACCGCTTTTGTGTTATGTGCAAGGAACCTGAAGTGGAAGTTGCACATTACACATTGCAATGAATGCTGAAACACAGAGTGTCACAGGAAACGATCGAGTAAAGAAAAACTCAAAGAAAAAGCCCAAAAGGGAAACACAAGCTAGCTGGGACAACGCTAGGGTTCAGAAAACTGCTCTTTGTAGTGATGGAGGGGCTTGTTGGTTTGTTTGTAGCCGCAACGCATCGACACAAAGAGAGGTCTCTGTTGTGCACCGAAAAAGTAGAGAAAGGGCCAATGGTGAAAGCAAAAGGCAGTGCTGTCTATGACTCCACCGCCTGCAACACTAGTCAACCCCTTGTGCGAAGGGGGAGGGGCCAGGCACAGGTCAGCAGCGACCACCCAGAGGGGCTACCCGTTGAGGGCTTAGAGCCGCAACGTGGGGGCAGGATCAGCTCCAGCAGGATCTTCTCAGGCATCGCGCAGCTCCAGCACGCCCGATCGCGGCACTAGGGAAAGCATTGGCGAGGCTTTCACGCCCCAAAAGGGGGGCAACCCTGCATCCTGATCTTCCTACAGGCTGGCCTGCAGACGTCCATGTGCTCAAGCCACTCATGCAATTAGAGCAACTCAGAGGGAACAGCCCAGGGCCTTATGCTCGCGCACACTGCCCTGACCCATGCACAGGTCCGATTTCTCCCGAGACTCACTCAAGAGGCCCCCCAAGGTCAATTCCAAGGATCTTAATACCAGAGCTTGCTTTGGTTTCCCCTCCAAGGAGGGTAATCACAGGGGGCGCCACGTGAAGGCAGCAAGTTGGATTTTATCCCCCCAGAAGCAGAGAACGGACATCGCAAGAAAGATGCCGTTACAATCGCCAGCTCCGCAACTTACGAGAGAGATCTTGCGATGGCAGAAGAGAAGCGGCGCGCATCGGGCATGCCTTGGAAGGTTGCGCACCTGTCGCAGGACGGGATCCTCGGGTGATCCTCGGGAGCGAAGGAGGCGGCGTGGGTCCCTCGGACGGCAGAAGGCTGGTTCGAGCTCTTCGGCCAGCACGGGCGCTCAGAGTTGGAGGTCGAGACGGCACACGCTGTCTACAAGCAGTGGGTGGCGGATCGACGGTCGGTAGATGCCGACTTCAACTCGAGGCGGGAAGGGGCGAGTGCGGCACGGGTGGAGGAGTTCTTCGCGTGCAAGCGCGTGAACAGCCGGGTGGACAAGAGACGGACGCGTGAGCGGCACCCGGAGGAGGCGGCGCGACCGCGGGGCGGCCGTGGCGGGGGAGGGGTGACGGACCCCCGGGACAGGAGGGGCGACGGCCAGGGTGGAGGGAGGCAGGGCCGCGACAGGTGGGCAGCCGGGAGAGGCGGCGGCAGGGGTGGCGGCGACCGTAGGGATCGTGGCGGCGGGCAGGAGAGGCAGGCTGCGGTGATCGGAGTAGGGGGCCAGGGGCCCCGTCGGCGGAGGTGAAGCGTTCATGCAGGGAGAGGACGGTGCACGTAGGGTGCAACCTCCTCCCCCCCCCTTCCCCCTCCTCCCCTCTTCGGTAGAGTCGTGTGTATAGTCCGTCTAGGGTGGGTGGTTGGGACCCCCGCGTCCGTTCCCCTCGCGCCTAGGCCCCCAAGCATCATCATCGATTCCAGTGTGTATAGTTTGACCTTCGAGCCGTGGGTCCGGAAAGTCCATTCGGTCCCACGGCGCCTAAACAAACAAATCTGATCGTCCCCCCCCCCGCCCCTCCCCCTTAATAGAGTCTTGCACAGTGTGAATAGTCTTGCCCTTTGGGGGGGTCGGTGGTGTCCGAAAAAGTTCGCCACAAACTCGGAGTGGCACCAGCAGAACGTGTGTGAGAGCCACGGCACCACGGACCCCTGTAAATTCGCTCCCTGATTCCACCATTCCCCTCGATTCCGCCCCTCCTCTGCAGTTCCCTCCCCCAGTTCGAGTGGTTTGGAGGGATGGCCCGCTCGGTCCCGCAAACCGCTCGACAGGGACTGTTTCAACCCTGTTTTTTGCGCGTTCTGGGCCCTGGACTTTTCGAACGGTCGCCATTTGGGCAAACCCGCAAACCCGCAAACCCGCAAACCCGCAAACCCGCAAACCCCGCAAACCCGCAAACCCGCAAACCCGCAAACCCGCAAACCCGCAAACCCGCAAACCCGCAAACCCGCAAACCCGCAAACCCGCAAACCCGCAAACCCGCAAACCCGCAAACCCGCAAACCCGCAAACCCGCAAACCCGCAAACCCGCAAACCCGCAAACCCGCAAACCCGCAAAGCCGCAATCCCGCAAACCCGCAAACCCGCAAACCCGCAAACCCGCAAACCCGCAAACCCGCAAACCCGCAAACCCGCAAACCCGCAAACCCGCAAACCCGCAAACCCGCAAACCCGCAAACCCGCAAACCCGCAAACCCGCAAACCCGCAAACCCGCAAACCCGCAAACCCGCAAACCCGCAAACCCGCAAACCCGCAAACCCGCAAACCCGCAAACCCGCAAACCCGCAAACCCGCAAACCCGCAAACCCGCAAACCCGCAAACCCGCAAACCCGCAAACCCGCAAACCCGCAAACCCGCAAACCCGCAAACCCGCAAACCCGCAAACCCGCAAACCCGCAAACCCGCAAACCCGCAAACCCGCAAACCCGCAAACCCGCAAACCCGCAAACCCGCAAACCCGCAAACCCGCAAACCCGCAAACCCGCAAACCCGCAAACCCGCAAACCCGCAAACCCGCAAACCCGCAAACCCGCAAACCCGCAAACCCGCAAACCCGCAAACCCGCAAACCCGCAAACCCGCAAACCCGCAAACCCGCAAACCCGCAAACCCGCAAACCCGCAAACCCGCAAACCCGCAAACCCGCAAACCCGCAAACCCGCAAACCCGCAAACCCGCAAACCCGCAAACCCGCAAACCCGCAAACCCGCAAACCCGCAAACCCGCAAACCCGCAAACCCGCAAACCCGCAAACCCGCAAACCCGCAAACCCGCAAACCCGCAAACCCGCAAACCCGCAAACCCGCAAACCCGCAAACCCGCAAACCCGCAAACCCGCAAACCCGCAAACCCGCAAACCCGCAAACCCGCAAACCCGCAAACCCGCAAACCCGCAAACCCGCAAACCCGCAAACCCGCAAACCCGCAAACCCGCAAACCCGCAAACCCGCAAACCCGCAAACCCGCAAACCCGCAAACCCGCAAACCCGCAAACCCGCAAACCCGCAAACCCGCAAACCCGCAAACCCGCAAACCCGCAAACCCGCAAACCCGCAAACCCGCAAACCCGCAAACCCGCAAACCCGCAAACCCGCAAACCCGCAAACCCGCAAACCCGCAAACCCGCAAACCCGCAAACCCGCAAACCCGCAAACCCGCAAACCCGCAAACCCGCAAACCCGCAAACCCGCAAACCCGCAAACCCGCAAACCCGCAAACCCGCAAACCCGCAAACCCGCAAACCCGCAAACCCGCAAACCCGCAAACCCGCAAACCCGCAAACCCGCAAACCCGCAAACCCGCAAACCCGCAAACCCGCAAACCCGCAAACCCGCAAACCCGCAAACCCGCAAACCCGCAAACCCGCAAACCCGCAAACCCGCAAACCCGCAAACCCGCAAACCCGCAAACCCGCAAACCCGCAAACCCGCAAACCCGCAAACCCGCAAACCCGCAAACCCGCAAACCCGCAAACCCGCAAACCCGCAAACCCGCAAACCCGCAAACCCGCAAACCCGCAAACCCGCAAACCCGCAAACCCGCAAACCCGCAAACCCGCAAACCCGCAAACCCGCAAACCCGCAAACCCGCAAACCCGCAAACCCGCAAACCCGCAAACCCGCAAACCCGCAAACCCGCAAACCCGCAAACCCGCAAACCCGCAAACCCGCAAACCCGCAAACCCGCAAACCCGCAAACCCGCAAACCCGCAAACCCGCAAACCCGCAAACCCGCAAACCCGCAAACCCGCAAACCCGCAAACCCGCAAACCCGCAAACCCGCAAACCCGCAAACCCGCAAACCCGCAAACCCGCAAACCCGCAAACCCGCAAACCCGCAAACCCGCAAACCCGCAAACCCGCAAACCCGCAAACCCGCAAACCCGCAAACCCGCAAACCCGCAAACCCGCAAACCCGCAAACCCGCAAACCCGCAAACCCGCAAACCCGCAAACCCGCAAACCCGCAAACCCGCAAACCCGCAAACCCGCAAACCCGCAAACCCGCAAACCCGCAAACCCGCAAACCCGCAAACCCGCAAACCCGCAAACCCGCAAACCCGCAAACCCGCAAACCCGCAAACCCGCAAACCCGCAAACCCGCAAACCCGCAAACCCGCAAACCCGCAAACCCGCAAACCCGCAAACCCGCAAACCCGCAAACCCGCAAACCCGCAAACCCGCAAACCCGCAAACCCGCAAACCCGCAAACCCGCAAACCCGCAAACCCGCAAACCCGCAAACCCGCAAACCCGCAAACCCGCAAACCCGCAAACCCGCAAACCCGCAAACCCGCAAACCCGCAAACCCGCAAACCCGCAAACCCGCAAACCCGCAAACCCGCAAACCCGCAAACCCGCAAACCCGCAAACCCGCAAACCCGCAAACCCGCAAACCCGCAAACCCGCAAACCCGCAAACCCGCAAACCCGCAAACCCGCAAACCCGCAAACCCGCAAACCCGCAAACCCGCAAACCCGCAAACCCGCAAACCCGCAAACCCGCAAACCCGCAAACCCGCAAACCCGCAAACCCGCAAACCCGCAAACCCGCAAACCCGCAAACCCGCAAACCCGCAAACCCGCAAACCCGCAAACCCGCAAACCCGCAAACCCGCAAACCCGCAAACCCGCAAACCCGCAAACCCGCAAACCCGCAAACCCGCAAACCCGCAAACCCGCAAACCCGCAAACCCGCAAACCCGCAAACCCGCAAACCCGCAAACCCGCAAACCCGCAAACCCGCAAACCCGCAAACCCGCAAACCCGCAAACCCGCAAACCCGCAAACCCGCAAACCCGCAAACCCGCAAACCCGCAAACCCGCAAACCCGCAAACCCGCAAACCCGCAAACCCGCAAACCCGCAAACCCGCAAACCCGCAAACCCGCAAACCCGCAAACCCGCAAACCCGCAAACCCGCAAACCCGCAAACCCGCAAACCCGCAAACCCGCAAACCCGCAAACCCGCAAACCCGCAAACCCGCAAACCCGCAAACCCGCAAACCCGCAAACCCGCAAACCCGCAAACCCGCAAACCCGCAAACCCGCAAACCCGCAAACCCGCAAACCCGCAAACCCGCAAACCCGCAAACCCGCAAACCCGCAAACCCGCAAACCCGCAAACCCGCAAACCCGCAAACCCGCAAACCCGCAAACCCGCAAACCCGCAAACCCGCAAACCCGCAAACCCGCAAACCCGCAAACCCGCAAACCCGCAAACCCGCAAACCCGCAAACCCGCAAACCCGCAAACCCGCAAACCCGCAAACCCGCAAACCCGCAAACCCGCAAACCCGCAAACCCGCAAACCCGCAAACCCGCAAACCCGCAAACCCGCAAACCCGCAAACCCGCAAACCCGCAAACCCGCAAACCCGCAAACCCGCAAACCCGCAAACCCGCAAACCCGCAAACCCGCAAACCCGCAAACCCGCAAACCCGCAAACCCGCAAACCCGCAAACCCGCAAACCCGCAAACCCGCAAACCCGCAAACCCGCAAACCCGCAAACCCGCAAACCCGCAAACCCGCAAACCCGCAAACCCGCAAACCCGCAAACCCGCAAACCCGCAAACCCGCAAACCCGCAAACCCGCAAACCCGCAAACCCGCAAACCCGCAAACCCGCAAACCCGCAAACCCGCAAACCCGCAAACCCGCAAACCCGCAAACCCGCAAACCCGCAAACCCGCAAACCCGCAAACCCGCAAACCCGCAAACCCGCAAACCCGCAAACCCGCAAACCCGCAAACCCGCAAACCCGCAAACCCGCAAACCCGCAAACCCGCAAACCCGCAAACCCGCAAACCCGCAAACCCGCAAACCCGCAAACCCGCAAACCCGCAAACCCGCAAACCCGCAAACCCGCAAACCCGCAAACCCGCAAACCCGCAAACCCGCAAACCCGCAAACCCGCAAACCCGCAAACCCGCAAACCCGCAAACCCGCAAACCCGCAAACCCGCAAACCCGCAAACCCGCAAACCCGCAAACCCGCAAACCCGCAAACCCGCAAACCCGCAAACCCGCAAACCCGCAAACCCGCAAACCCGCAAACCCGCAAACCCGCAAACCCGCAAACCCGCAAACCCGCAAACCCGCAAACCCGCAAACCCGCAAACCCGCAAACCCGCAAACCCGCAAACCCGCAAACCCGCAAACCCGCAAACCCGCAAACCCGCAAACCCGCAAACCCGCAAACCCGCAAACCCGCAAACCCGCAAACCCGCAAACCCGCAAACCCGCAAACCCGCAAACCCGCAAACCCGCAAACCCGCAAACCCGCAAACCCGCAAACCCGCAAACCCGCAAACCCGCAAACCCGCAAACCCGCAAACCCGCAAACCCGCAAACCCGCAAACCCGCAAACCCGCAAACCCGCAAACCCGCAAACCCGCAAACCCGCAAACCCGCAAACCCGCAAACCCGCAAACCCGCAAACCCGCAAACCCGCAAACCCGCAAACCCGCAAACCCGCAAACCCGCAAACCCGCAAACCCGCAAACCCGCAAACCCGCAAACCCGCAAACCCGCAAACCCGCAAACCCGCAAACCCGCAAACCCGCAAACCCGCAAACCCGCAAACCCGCAAACCCGCAAACCCGCAAACCCGCAAACCCGCAAACCCGCAAACCCGCAAACCCGCAAACCCGCAAACCCGCAAACCCGCAAACCCGCAAACCCGCAAACCCGCAAACCCGCAAACCCGCAAACCCGCAAACCCGCAAACCCGCAAACCCGCAAACCCGCAAACCCGCAAACCCGCAAACCCGCAAACCCGCAAACCCGCAAACCCGCAAACCCGCAAACCCGCAAACCCGCAAACCCGCAAACCCGCAAACCCGCAAACCCGCAAACCCGCAAACCCGCAAACCCGCAAACCCGCAAACCCGCAAACCCGCAAACCCGCAAACCCGCAAACCCGCAAACCCGCAAACCCGCAAACCCGCAAACCCGCAAACCCGCAAACCCGCAAACCCGCAAACCCGCAAACCCGCAAACCCGCAAACCCGCAAACCCGCAAACCCGCAAACCCGCAAACCCGCAAACCCGCAAACCCGCAAACCCGCAAACCCGCAAACCCGCAAACCCGCAAACCCGCAAACCCGCAAACCCGCAAACCCGCAAACCCGCAAACCCGCAAACCCGCAAACCCGCAAACCCGCAAACCCGCAAACCCGCAAACCCGCAAACCCGCAAACCCGCAAACCCGCAAACCCGCAAACCCGCAAACCCGCAAACCCGCAAACCCGCAAACCCGCAAACCCGCAAACCCGCAAACCCGCAAACCCGCAAACCCGCAAACCCGCAAACCCGCAAACCCGCAAACCCGCAAACCCGCAAACCCGCAAACCCGCAAACCCGCAAACCCGCAAACCCGCAAACCCGCAAACCCGCAAACCCGCAAACCCGCAAACCCGCAAACCCGCAAACCCGCAAACCCGCAAACCCGCAAACCCGCAAACCCGCAAACCCGCAAACCCGCAAACCCGCAAACCCGCAAACCCGCAAACCCGCAAACCCGCAAACCCGCAAACCCGCAAACCCGCAAACCCGCAAACCCGCAAACCCGCAAACCCGCAAACCCGCAAACCCGCAAACCCGCAAACCCGCAAACCCGCAAACCCGCAAACCCGCAAACCCGCAAACCCGCAAACCCGCAAACCCGCAAACCCGCAAACCCGCAAACCCGCAAACCCGCAAACCCGCAAACCCGCAAACCCGCAAACCCGCAAACCCGCAAACCCGCAAACCCGCAAACCCGCAAACCCGCAAACCCGCAAACCCGCAAACCCGCAAACCCGCAAACCCGCAAACCCGCAAACCCGCAAACCCGCAAACCCGCAAACCCGCAAACCCGCAAACCCGCAAACCCGCAAACCCGCAAACCCGCAAACCCGCAAACCCGCAAACCCGCAAACCCGCAAACCCGCAAACCCGCAAACCCGCAAACCCGCAAACCCGCAAACCCGCAAACCCGCAAACCCGCAAACCCGCAAACCCGCAAACCCGCAAACCCGCAAACCCGCAAACCCGCAAACCCGCAAACCCGCAAACCCGCAAACCCGCAAACCCGCAAACCCGCAAACCCGCAAACCCGCAAACCCGCAAACCCGCAAACCCGCAAACCCGCAAACCCGCAAACCCGCAAACCCGCAAACCCGCAAACCCGCAAACCCGCAAACCCGCAAACCCGCAAACCCGCAAACCCGCAAACCCGCAAACCCGCAAACCCGCAAACCCGCAAACCCGCAAACCCGCAAACCCGCAAACCCGCAAACCCGCAAACCCGCAAACCCGCAAACCCGCAAACCCGCAAACCCGCAAACCCGCAAACCCGCAAACCCGCAAACCCGCAAACCCGCAAACCCGCAAACCCGCAAACCCGCAAACCCGCAAACCCGCAAACCCGCAAACCCGCAAACCCGCAAACCCGCAAACCCGCAAACCCGCAAACCCGCAAACCCGCAAACCCGCAAACCCGCAAACCCGCAAACCCGCAAACCCGCAAACCCGCAAACCCGCAAACCCGCAAACCCGCAAACCCGCAAACCCGCAAACCCGCAAACCCGCAAACCCGCAAACCCGCAAACCCGCAAACCCGCAAACCCGCAAACCCGCAAACCCGCAAACCCGCAAACCCGCAAACCCGCAAACCCGCAAACCCGCAAACCCGCAAACCCGCAAACCCGCAAACCCGCAAACCCGCAAACCCGCAAACCCGCAAACCCGCAAACCCGCAAACCCGCAAACCCGCAAACCCGCAAACCCGCAAACCCGCAAACCCGCAAACCCGCAAACCCGCAAACCCGCAAACCCGCAAACCCGCAAACCCGCAAACCCGCAAACCCGCAAACCCGCAAACCCGCAAACCCGCAAACCCGCAAACCCGCAAACCCGCAAACCCGCAAACCCGCAAACCCGCAAACCCGCAAACCCGCAAACCCGCAAACCCGCAAACCCGCAAACCCGCAAACCCGCAAACCCGCAAACCCGCAAACCCGCAAACCCGCAAACCCGCAAACCCGCAAACCCGCAAACCCGCAAACCCGCAAACCCGCAAACCCGCAAACCCGCAAACCCGCAAACCCGCAAACCCGCAAACCCGCAAACCCGCAAACCCGCAAACCCGCAAACCCGCAAACCCGCAAACCCGCAAACCCGCAAACCCGCAAACCCGCAAACCCGCAAACCCGCAAACCCGCAAACCCGCAAACCCGCAAACCCGCAAACCCGCAAACCCGCAAACCCGCAAACCCGCAAACCCGCAAACCCGCAAACCCGCAAACCCGCAAACCCGCAAACCCGCAAACCCGCAAACCCGCAAACCCGCAAACCCGCAAACCCGCAAACCCGCAAACCCGCAAACCCGCAAACCCGCAAACCCGCAAACCCGCAAACCCGCAAACCCGCAAACCCGCAAACCCGCAAACCCGCAAACCCGCAAACCCGCAAACCCGCAAACCCGCAAACCCGCAAACCCGCAAACCCGCAAACCCGCAAACCCGCAAACCCGCAAACCCGCAAACCCGCAAACCCGCAAACCCGCAAACCCGCAAACCCGCAAACCCGCAAACCCGCAAACCCGCAAACCCGCAAACCCGCAAACCCGCAAACCCGCAAACCCGCAAACCCGCAAACCCGCAAACCCGCAAACCCGCAAACCCGCAAACCCGCAAACCCGCAAACCCGCAAACCCGCAAACCCGCAAACCCGCAAACCCGCAAACCCGCAAACCCGCAAACCCGCAAACCCGCAAACCCGCAAACCCGCAAACCCGCAAACCCGCAAACCCGCAAACCCGCAAACCCGCAAACCCGCAAACCCGCAAACCCGCAAACCCGCAAACCCGCAAACCCGCAAACCCGCAAACCCGCAAACCCGCAAACCCGCAAACCCGCAAACCCGCAAACCCGCAAACCCGCAAACCCGCAAACCCGCAAACCCGCAAACCCGCAAACCCGCAAACCCGCAAACCCGCAAACCCGCAAACCCGCAAACCCGCAAACCCGCAAACCCGCAAACCCGCAAACCCGCAAACCCGCAAACCCGCAAACCCGCAAACCCGCAAACCCGCAAACCCGCAAACCCGCAAACCCGCAAACCCGCAAACCCGCAAACCCGCAAACCCGCAAACCCGCAAACCCGCAAACCCGCAAACCCGCAAACCCGCAAACCCGCAAACCCGCAAACCCGCAAACCCGCAAACCCGCAAACCCGCAAACCCGCAAACCCGCAAACCCGCAAACCCGCAAACCCGCAAACCCGCAAACCCGCAAACCCGCAAACCCGCAAACCCGCAAACCCGCAAACCCGCAAACCCGCAAACCCGCAAACCCGCAAACCCGCAAACCCGCAAACCCGCAAACCCGCAAACCCGCAAACCCGCAAACCCGCAAACCCGCAAACCCGCAAACCCGCAAACCCGCAAACCCGCAAACCCGCAAACCCGCAAACCCGCAAACCCGCAAACCCGCAAACCCGCAAACCCGCAAACCCGCAAACCCGCAAACCCGCAAACCCGCAAACCCGCAAACCCGCAAACCCGCAAACCCGCAAACCCGCAAACCCGCAAACCCGCAAACCCGCAAACCCGCAAACCCGCAAACCCGCAAACCCGCAAACCCGCAAACCCGCAAACCCGCAAACCCGCAAACCCGCAAACCCGCAAACCCGCAAACCCGCAAACCCGCAAACCCGCAAACCCGCAAACCCGCAAACCCGCAAACCCGCAAACCCGCAAACCCGCAAACCCGCAAACCCGCAAACCCGCAAACCCGCAAACCCGCAAACCCGCAAACCCGCAAACCCGCAAACCCGCAAACCCGCAAACCCGCAAACCCGCAAACCCGCAAACCCGCAAACCCGCAAACCCGCAAACCCGCAAACCCGCAAACCCGCAAACCCGCAAACCCGCAAACCCGCAAACCCGCAAACCCGCAAACCCGCAAACCCGCAAACCCGCAAACCCGCAAACCCGCAAACCCGCAAACCCGCAAACCCGCAAACCCGCAAACCCGCAAACCCGCAAACCCGCAAACCCGCAAACCCGCAAACCCGCAAACCCGCAAACCCGCAAACCCGCAAACCCGCAAACCCGCAAACCCGCAAACCCGCAAACCCGCAAACCCGCAAACCCGCAAACCCGCAAACCCGCAAACCCGCAAACCCGCAAACCCGCAAACCCGCAAACCCGCAAACCCGCAAACCCGCAAACCCGCAAACCCGCAAACCCGCAAACCCGCAAACCCGCAAACCCGCAAACCCGCAAACCCGCAAACCCGCAAACCCGCAAACCCGCAAACCCGCAAACCCGCAAACCCGCAAACCCGCAAACCCGCAAACCCGCAAACCCGCAAACCCGCAAACCCGCAAACCCGCAAACCCGCAAACCCGCAAACCCGCAAACCCGCAAACCCGCAAACCCGCAAACCCGCAAACCCGCAAACCCGCAAACCCGCAAACCCGCAAACCCGCAAACCCGCAAACCCGCAAACCCGCAAACCCGCAAACCCGCAAACCCGCAAACCCGCAAACCCGCAAACCCGCAAACCCGCAAACCCGCAAACCCGCAAACCCGCAAACCCGCAAACCCGCAAACCCGCAAACCCGCAAACCCGCAAACCCGCAAACCCGCAAACCCGCAAACCCGCAAACCCGCAAACCCGCAAACCCGCAAACCCGCAAACCCGCAAACCCGCAAACCCGCAAACCCGCAAACCCGCAAACCCGCAAACCCGCAAACCCGCAAACCCGCAAACCCGCAAACCCGCAAACCCGCAAACCCGCAAACCCGCAAACCCGCAAACCCGCAAACCCGCAAACCCGCAAACCCGCAAACCCGCAAACCCGCAAACCCGCAAACCCGCAAACCCGCAAACCCGCAAACCCGCAAACCCGCAAACCCGCAAACCCGCAAACCCGCAAACCCGCAAACCCGCAAACCCGCAAACCCGCAAACCCGCAAACCCGCAAACCCGCAAACCCGCAAACCCGCAAACCCGCAAACCCGCAAACCCGCAAACCCGCAAACCCGCAAACCCGCAAACCCGCAAACCCGCAAACCCGCAAACCCGCAAACCCGCAAACCCGCAAACCCGCAAACCCGCAAACCCGCAAACCCGCAAACCCGCAAACCCGCAAACCCGCAAACCCGCAAACCCGCAAACCCGCAAACCCGCAAACCCGCAAACCCGCAAACCCGCAAACCCGCAAACCCGCAAACCCGCAAACCCGCAAACCCGCAAACCCGCAAACCCGCAAACCCGCAAACCCGCAAACCCGCAAACCCGCAAACCCGCAAACCCGCAAACCCGCAAACCCGCAAACCCGCAAACCCGCAAACCCGCAAACCCGCAAACCCGCAAACCCGCAAACCCGCAAACCCGCAAACCCGCAAACCCGCAAACCCGCAAACCCGCAAACCCGCAAACCCGCAAACCCGCAAACCCGCAAACCCGCAAACCCGCAAACCCGCAAACCCGCAAACCCGCAAACCCGCAAACCCGCAAACCCGCAAACCCGCAAACCCGCAAACCCGCAAACCCGCAAACCCGCAAACCCGCAAACCCGCAAACCCGCAAACCCGCAAACCCGCAAACCCGCAAACCCGCAAACCCGCAAACCCGCAAACCCGCAAACCCGCAAACCCGCAAACCCGCAAACCCGCAAACCCGCAAACCCGCAAACCCGCAAACCCGCAAACCCGCAAACCCGCAAACCCGCAAACCCGCAAACCCGCAAACCCGCAAACCCGCAAACCCGCAAACCCGCAAACCCGCAAACCCGCAAACCCGCAAACCCGCAAACCCGCAAACCCGCAAACCCGCAAACCCGCAAACCCGCAAACCCGCAAACCCGCAAACCCGCAAACCCGCAAACCCGCAAACCCGCAAACCCGCAAACCCGCAAACCCGCAAACCCGCAAACCCGCAAACCCGCAAACCCGCAAACCCGCAAACCCGCAAACCCGCAAACCCGCAAACCCGCAAACCCGCAAACCCGCAAACCCGCAAACCCGCAAACCCGCAAACCCGCAAACCCGCAAACCCGCAAACCCGCAAACCCGCAAACCCGCAAACCCGCAAACCCGCAAACCCGCAAACCCGCAAACCCGCAAACCCGCAAACCCGCAAACCCGCAAACCCGCAAACCCGCAAACCCGCAAACCCGCAAACCCGCAAACCCGCAAACCCGCAAACCCGCAAACCCGCAAACCCGCAAACCCGCAAACCCGCAAACCCGCAAACCCGCAAACCCGCAAACCCGCAAACCCGCAAACCCGCAAACCCGCAAACCCGCAAACCCGCAAACCCGCAAACCCGCAAACCCGCAAACCCGCAAACCCGCAAACCCGCAAACCCGCAAACCCGCAAACCCGCAAACCCGCAAACCCGCAAACCCGCAAACCCGCAAACCCGCAAACCCGCAAACCCGCAAACCCGCAAACCCGCAAACCCGCAAACCCGCAAACCCGCAAACCCGCAAACCCGCAAACCCGCAAACCCGCAAACCCGCAAACCCGCAAACCCGCAAACCCGCAAACCCGCAAACCCGCAAACCCGCAAACCCGCAAACCCGCAAACCCGCAAACCCGCAAACCCGCAAACCCGCAAACCCGCAAACCCGCAAACCCGCAAACCCGCAAACCCGCAAACCCGCAAACCCGCAAACCCGCAAACCCGCAAACCCGCAAACCCGCAAACCCGCAAACCCGCAAACCCGCAAACCCGCAAACCCGCAAACCCGCAAACCCGCAAACCCGCAAACCCGCAAACCCGCAAACCCGCAAACCCGCAAACCCGCAAACCCGCAAACCCGCAAACCCGCAAACCCGCAAACCCGCAAACCCGCAAACCCGCAAACCCGCAAACCCGCAAACCCGCAAACCCGCAAACCCGCAAACCCGCAAACCCGCAAACCCGCAAACCCGCAAACCCGCAAACCCGCAAACCCGCAAACCCGCAAACCCGCAAACCCGCAAACCCGCAAACCCGCAAACCCGCAAACCCGCAAACCCGCAAACCCGCAAACCCGCAAACCCGCAAACCCGCAAACCCGCAAACCCGCAAACCCGCAAACCCGCAAACCCGCAAACCCGCAAACCCGCAAACCCGCAAACCCGCAAACCCGCAAACCCGCAAACCCGCAAACCCGCAAACCCGCAAACCCGCAAACCCGCAAACCCGCAAACCCGCAAACCCGCAAACCCGCAAACCCGCAAACCCGCAAACCCGCAAACCCGCAAACCCGCAAACCCGCAAACCCGCAAACCCGCAAACCCGCAAACCCGCAAACCCGCAAACCCGCAAACCCGCAAACCCGCAAACCCGCAAACCCGCAAACCCGCAAACCCGCAAACCCGCAAACCCGCAAACCCGCAAACCCGCAAACCCGCAAACCCGCAAACCCGCAAACCCGCAAACCCGCAAACCCGCAAACCCGCAAACCCGCAAACCCGCAAACCCGCAAACCCGCAAACCCGCAAACCCGCAAACCCGCAAACCCGCAAACCCGCAAACCCGCAAACCCGCAAACCCGCAAACCCGCAAACCCGCAAACCCGCAAACCCGCAAACCCGCAAACCCGCAAACCCGCAAACCCGCAAACCCGCAAACCCGCAAACCCGCAAACCCGCAAACCCGCAAACCCGCAAACCCGCAAACCCGCAAACCCGCAAACCCGCAAACCCGCAAACCCGCAAACCCGCAAACCCGCAAACCCGCAAACCCGCAAACCCGCAAACCCGCAAACCCGCAAACCCGCAAACCCGCAAACCCGCAAACCCGCAAACCCGCAAACCCGCAAACCCGCAAACCCGCAAACCCGCAAACCCGCAAACCCGCAAACCCGCAAACCCGCAAACCCGCAAACCCGCAAACCCGCAAACCCGCAAACCCGCAAACCCGCAAACCCGCAAACCCGCAAACCCGCAAACCCGCAAACCCGCAAACCCGCAAACCCGCAAACCCGCAAACCCGCAAACCCGCAAACCCGCAAACCCGCAAACCCGCAAACCCGCACTAGAAATATAAGCACCCGTGTCGAACCATCCTGCGTCATAGCACAGGTGCAGTGAGGAATGCCGTCTCGTCTCCGGAGTGACCTCTAGCACCGGTGGGTTTGTTGCTAACCTGTGGCGGCCTTGTTGACTGGTGCTGCAGTACACGGGTCGGCGGGCCGTGGCCCGGCGGTGGCGGTCGGCCGCTCCGCGTCGGGGCGCTTCGCGCCCCTCCTCTCCGCCTGGCCTCCCGCCACCGCCGGGCCACGGCCCGCCGACCCGTGTACTGCAGCACCAGTCAACAAGACTGCCACACAGGGCTGCAGGCATCATGTTCAGGCGTAAGCACCCGTAAGCACCCGTCAGTAGTCTGACTCTTCTCAAGAACTCACAGGGTCATTGTACACCTGTGAGGTCACCCGCATACCTACGTGCTGGTGCCATATGAGAAGTTAGCAGGGGCAGGGGTGGGATAGTACTGACGTGGGTGAAAAGTGGGGTTTTTGCCCAGACCCCCCCAAAATGGCCACTTTCTGCAGGAAAATCCAAAATTCAGTCACCCAAGTAAATCATGAAAAATTTCACCAAACATGTCTGTGTCACGTGTGGAGTCATATCCGGAGTCAGTGCGTGACACGGTGCCATCGGACGACCACGGAAACGGAGCAGAGGGTCCAGCAAAAAAATACCCCATCCTGGGCAAAATGGCCATTTTCCTAAGGAAAATCCAAAAATGAGTCACGCAAGTAAATAATTAAAATTTGCGAACCAAATTTTGGGCTCCAATCTGGGGCTGTTTCCGGAGTCCGTGCGTTTCACGGTGTATCTGGACCACCTCCGAAACATAGCAGAGTTAGTGCATGCAGTCTCGCAGTTTTTTGACCCCCCTACCCGCAATACAGTATAATAACCCGCAAACCCGCAAACCCGCAAACCCGCAAACCCGCAAACCCGCAAACCCGCAAACCCGCAAACCCGCAAACCCGCAAACCCGCAAACCCGCAAACCCGCAAACCCGCAAACCCGCAAACCCGCAAACCCGCAAACCCGCAAACCCGCAAACCCGCAAACCCGCAAACCCGCAAACCCGCAAACCCGCAAACCCGCAAACCCGCAAACCCGCAAACCCGCAAACCCGCAAACCCGCAAACCCGCACTAGAAATATAAGCACCCGTGTCGAACCATCCTGCGTCATAGCACAGGTGCAGTGAGGAATGCCGTCTCGTCTCCGGAGTGACCTCTAGCACCGGTGGGTTTGTTGCTAACCTGTGGCGGCCTTGTTGACTGGTGCTGCAGTACACGGGTCGGCGGGCCGTGGCCCGGCGGTGGCGGTCGGCCGCTCCGCGTCGGGGCGCTTCGCGCCCCTCCTCTCCGCCTGGCCTCCCGCCACCGCCGGGCCACGGCCCGCCGACCCGTGTACTGCAGCACCAGTCAACAAGACTGCCACACAGGGCTGCAGGCATCATGTTCAGGCGTAAGCACCCGTAAGCACCCGTCAGTAGTCTGACTCTTCTCAAGAACTCACAGGGTCATTGTACACCTGTGAGGTCACCCGCATACCTACGTGCTGGTGCCATATGAGAAGTTAGCAGGGGCAGGGGTGGGATAGTACTGACGTGGGTGAAAAGTGGGGTTTTTGCCCAGACCCCCCCAAAATGGCCACTTTCTGCAGGAAAATCCAAAATTCAGTCACCCAAGTAAATCATGAAAAATTTCACCAAACATGTCTGTGTCACGTGTGGAGTCATATCCGGAGTCAGTGCGTGACACGGTGCCATCGGACGACCACGGAAACGGAGCAGAGGGTCCAGCAAAAAAATACCCCATCCTGGGCAAAATGGCCATTTTCCTAAGGAAAATCCAAAAATGAGTCACGCAAGTAAATAATTAAAATTTGCGAACCAAATTTTGGGCTCCAATCTGGGGCTGTTTCCGGAGTCCGTGCGTTTCACGGTGTATCTGGACCACCTCCGAAACATAGCAGAGTTAGTGCATGCAGTCTCGCAGTTTTTTGACCCCCCTACCCGCAATACAGTATAATAACCCGCAAACCCGCAAACCCGCAAACCCGCAAACCCGCAAACCCGCAAACCCGCAAACCCGCAAACCCGCAAACCCGCAAACCCGCAAACCCGCAAACCCGCAAACCCGCAAACCCGCAAACCCGCAAACCCGCAAACCCGCAAACCCGCAAACCCGCAAACCCGCAAACCCGCAAACCCGCAAACCCGCAAACCCGCAAACCCGCAAACCCGCAAACCCGCAAACCCGCAAACCCGCAAACCCGCAAACCCGCAAACCCGCAAACCCGCAAACCCGCAAACCCGCAAACCCGCAAACCCGCAAACCCGCAAACCCGCAAACCCGCAAACCCGCAAACCCGCAAACCCGCAAACCCGCAAACCCGCAAACCCGCAAACCCGCAAACCCGCAAACCCGCAAACCCGCAAACCCGCAAACCCGCAAACCCGCAAACCCGCAAACCCGCAAACCCGCAAACCCGCAAACCCGCAAACCCGCAAACCCGCAAACCCGCAAACCCGCAAACCCGCAAACCCGCAAACCCGCAAACCCGCAAACCCGCAAACCCGCAAACCCGCAAACCCGCAAACCCGCAAACCCGCAAACCCGCAAACCCGCAAACCCGCAAACCCGCAAACCCGCAAACCCGCAAACCCGCAAACCCGCAAACCCGCAAACCCGCAAACCCGCAAACCCGCAAACCCGCAAACCCGCAAACCCGCAAACCCGCAAACCCGCAAACCCGCAAACCCGCAAACCCGCAAACCCGCAAACCCGCAAACCCGCAAACCCGCAAACCCGCAAACCCGCAAACCCGCAAACCCGCAAACCCGCAAACCCGCAAACCCGCAAACCCGCAAACCCGCAAACCCGCAAACCCGCAAACCCGCAAACCCGCAAACCCGCAAACCCGCAAACCCGCAAACCCGCAAACCCGCAAACCCGCAAACCCGCAAACCCGCAAACCCGCAAACCCGCAAACCCGCAAACCCGCAAACCCGCAAACCCGCAAACCCGCAAACCCGCAAACCCGCAAACCCGCAAACCCGCAAACCCGCAAACCCGCAAACCCGCAAACCCGCAAACCCGCAAACCCGCAAACCCGCAAACCCGCAAACCCGCAAACCCGCAAACCCGCAAACCCGCAAACCCGCAAACCCGCAAACCCGCAAACCCGCAAACCCGCAAACCCGCAAACCCGCAAACCCGCAAACCCGCAAACCCGCAAACCCGCAAACCCGCAAACCCGCAAACCCGCAAACCCGCAAACCCGCAAACCCGCAAACCCGCAAACCCGCAAACCCGCAAACCCGCAAACCCGCAAACCCGCAAACCCGCAAACCCGCAAACCCGCAAACCCGCAAACCCGCAAACCCGCAAACCCGCAAACCCGCAAACCCGCAAACCCGCAAACCCGCAAACCCGCAAACCCGCAAACCCGCAAACCCGCAAACCCGCAAACCCGCAAACCCGCAAACCCGCAAACCCGCAAACCCGCAAACCCGCAAACCCGCAAACCCGCAAACCCGCAAACCCGCAAACCCGCAAACCCGCAAACCCGCAAACCCGCAAACCCGCAAACCCGCAAACCCGCAAACCCGCAAACCCGCAAACCCGCAAACCCGCAAACCCGCAAACCCGCAAACCCGCAAACCCGCAAACCCGCAAACCCGCAAACCCGCAAACCCGCAAACCCGCAAACCCGCAAACCCGCAAACCCGCAAACCCGCAAACCCGCAAACCCGCAAACCCGCAAACCCGCAAACCCGCAAACCCGCAAACCCGCAAACCCGCAAACCCGCAAACCCGCAAACCCGCAAACCCGCAAACCCGCAAACCCGCAAACCCGCAAACCCGCAAACCCGCAAACCCGCAAACCCGCAAACCCGCAAACCCGCAAACCCGCAAACCCGCAAACCCGCAAACCCGCAAACCCGCAAACCCGCAAACCCGCAAACCCGCAAACCCGCAAACCCGCAAACCCGCAAACCCGCAAACCCGCAAACCCGCAAACCCGCAAACCCGCAAACCCGCAAACCCGCAAACCCGCAAACCCGCAAACCCGCAAACCCGCAAACCCGCAAACCCGCAAACCCGCAAACCCGCAAACCCGCAAACCCGCAAACCCGCAAACCCGCAAACCCGCAAACCCGCAAACCCGCAAACCCGCAAACCCGCAAACCCGCAAACCCGCAAACCCGCAAACCCGCAAACCCGCAAACCCGCAAACCCGCAAACCCGCAAACCCGCAAACCCGCAAACCCGCAAACCCGCAAACCCGCAAACCCGCAAACCCGCAAACCCGCAAACCCGCAAACCCGCAAACCCGCAAACCCGCAAACCCGCAAACCCGCAAACCCGCAAACCCGCAAACCCGCAAACCCGCAAACCCGCAAACCCGCAAACCCGCAAACCCGCAAACCCGCAAACCCGCAAACCCGCAAACCCGCAAACCCGCAAACCCGCAAACCCGCAAACCCGCAAACCCGCAAACCCGCAAACCCGCAAACCCGCAAACCCGCAAACCCGCAAACCCGCAAACCCGCAAACCCGCAAACCCGCAAACCCGCAAACCCGCAAACCCGCAAACCCGCAAACCCGCAAACCCGCAAACCCGCAAACCCGCAAACCCGCAAACCCGCAAACCCGCAAACCCGCAAACCCGCAAACCCGCAAACCCGCAAACCCGCAAACCCGCAAACCCGCAAACCCGCAAACCCGCAAACCCGCAAACCCGCAAACCCGCAAACCCGCAAACCCGCAAACCCGCAAACCCGCAAACCCGCAAACCCGCAAACCCGCAAACCCGCAAACCCGCAAACCCGCAAACCCGCAAACCCGCAAACCCGCAAA
This sequence comes from Rhynchopus euleeides, assembly GCA_963210315.1. Classification (NCBI taxonomy): domain Eukaryota; phylum Euglenozoa; class Diplonemea; order Diplonemida; family Diplonemidae; genus Rhynchopus; species Rhynchopus euleeides. The sequence continues at coordinate 2,341,031 of OY723271.1, forward strand.
CCCGCAAACCCGCAAACCCGCAAACCCGCAAACCCGCAAACCCGCAAACCCGCAAACCCGCAAACCCGCAAACCCGCAAACCCGCAAACCCGCAAACCCGCAAACCCGCAAACCCGCAAACCCGCAAACCCGCAAACCCGCAAACCCGCAAACCCGCAAACCCGCAAACCCGCAAACCCGCAAACCCGCAAACCCGCAAACCCGCAAACCCGCAAACCCGCAAACCCGCAAACCCGCAAACCCGCAAACCCGCAAACCCGCAAACCCGCAAACCCGCAAACCCGCAAACCCGCAAACCCGCAAACCCGCAAACCCGCAAACCCGCAAACCCGCAAACCCGCAAACCCGCAAACCCGCAAACCCGCAAACCCGCAAACCCGCAAACCCGCAAACCCGCAAACCCGCAAACCCGCAAACCCGCAAACCCGCAAACCCGCAAACCCGCAAACCCGCAAACCCGCAAACCCGCAAACCCGCAAACCCGCAAACCCGCAAACCCGCAAACCCGCAAACCCGCAAACCCGCAAACCCGCAAACCCGCAAACCCGCAAACCCGCAAACCCGCAAACCCGCAAACCCGCAAACCCGCAAACCCGCAAACCCGCAAACCCGCAAACCCGCAAACCCGCAAACCCGCAAACCCGCAAACCCGCAAACCCGCAAACCCGCAAACCCGCAAACCCGCAAACCCGCAAACCCGCAAACCCGCAAACCCGCAAACCCGCAAACCCGCAAACCCGCAAACCCGCAAACCCGCAAACCCGCAAACCCGCAAACCCGCAAACCCGCAAACCCGCAAACCCGCAAACCCGCAAACCCGCAAACCCGCAAACCCGCAAACCCGCAAACCCGCAAACCCGCAAACCCGCAAACCCGCAAACCCGCAAACCCGCAAACCCGCAAACCCGCAAACCCGCAAACCCGCAAACCCGCAAACCCGCAAACCCGCAAACCCGCAAACCCGCAAACCCGCAAACCCGCAAACCCGCAAACCCGCAAACCCGCAAACCCGCAAACCCGCAAACCCGCAAACCCGCAAACCCGCAAACCCGCAAACCCGCAAACCCGCAAACCCGCAAACCCGCAAACCCGCAAACCCGCAAACCCGCAAACCCGCAAACCCGCAAACCCGCAAACCCGCAAACCCGCAAACCCGCAAACCCGCAAACCCGCAAACCCGCAAACCCGCAAACCCGCAAACCCGCAAACCCGCAAACCCGCAAACCCGCAAACCCGCAAACCCGCAAACCCGCAAACCCGCAAACCCGCAAACCCGCAAACCCGCAAACCCGCAAACCCGCAAACCCGCAAACCCGCAAACCCGCAAACCCGCAAACCCGCAAACCCGCAAACCCGCAAACCCGCAAACCCGCAAACCCGCAAACCCGCAAACCCGCAAACCCGCAAACCCGCAAACCCGCAAACCCGCAAACCCGCAAACCCGCAAACCCGCAAACCCGCAAACCCGCAAACCCGCAAACCCGCAAACCCGCAAACCCGCAAACCCGCAAACCCGCAAACCCGCAAACCCGCAAACCCGCAAACCCGCAAACCCGCAAACCCGCAAACCCGCAAACCCGCAAACCCGCAAACCCGCAAACCCGCAAACCCGCAAACCCGCAAACCCGCAAACCCGCAAACCCGCAAACCCGCAAACCCGCAAACCCGCAAACCCGCAAACCCGCAAACCCGCAAACCCGCAAACCCGCAAACCCGCAAACCCGCAAACCCGCAAACCCGCAAACCCGCAAACCCGCAAACCCGCAAACCCGCAAACCCGCAAACCCGCAAACCCGCAAACCCGCAAACCCGCAAACCCGCAAACCCGCAAACCCGCAAACCCGCAAACCCGCAAACCCGCAAACCCGCAAACCCGCTAACCCGCAAACCCGCAAACCCGCAAACCCGCAAACCCGCAAACCCGCAAACCCGCAAACCCGCAAACCCGCAAACCCGCAAACCCGCAAACCCGCAAACCCGCAAACCCGCAAACCCGCAAACCCGCAAACCCGCAAACCCGCAAACCCGCAAACCCGCAAACCCGCAAACCCGCAAACCCGCAAACCCGCAAACCCGCAAACCCGCAAACCCGCAAACCCGCAAACCCGCAAACCCGCAAACCCGCAAACCCGCAAACCCGCAAACCCGCAAACCCGCAAACCCGCAAACCCGCAAACCCGCAAACCCGCAAACCCGCAAACCCGCAAACCCGCAAACCCGCAAACCCGCAAACCCGCAAACCCGCAAACCCGCAAACCCGCAAACCCGCAAACCCGCAAACCCGCAAACCCGCAAACCCGCAAACCCGCAAACCCGCAAACCCGCAAACCCGCAAACCCGCAAACCCGCAAACCCGCAAACCCGCAAACCCGCAAACCCGCAAACCCGCAAACCCGCAAACCCGCAAACCCGCAAACCCGCAAACCCGCAAACCCGCAAACCCGCAAACCCGCAAACCCGCAAACCCGCAAACCCGCAAACCCGCAAACCCGCAAACCCGCAAACCCGCAAACCCGCAAACCCGCAAACCCGCAAACCCGCAAACCCGCAAACCCGCAAACCCGCAAACCCGCAAACCCGCAAACCCGCAAACCCGCAAACCCGCAAACCCGCAAACCCGCAAACCCGCAAACCCGCAAACCCGCAAACCCGCAAACCCGCAAACCCGCAAACCCGCAAACCCGCAAACCCGCAAACCCGCAAACCCGCAAACCCGCAAACCCGCAAACCCGCAAACCCGCAAACCCGCAAACCCGCAAACCCGCAAACCCGCAAACCCGCAAACCCGCAAACCCGCAAACCCGCAAACCCGCAAACCCGCAAACCCGCAAACCCGCAAACCCGCAAACCCGCAAACCCGCAAACCCGCAAACCCGCAAACCCGCAAACCCGCAAACCCGCAAACCCGCAAACCCGCAAACCCGCAAACCCGCAAACCCGCAAACCCGCAAACCCGCAAACCCGCAAACCCGCAAACCCGCAAACCCGCAAACCCGCAAACCCGCAAACCCGCAAACCCGCAAACCCGCAAACCCGCAAACCCGCAAACCCGCAAACCCGCAAACCCGCAAACCCGCAAACCCGCAAACCCGCAAACCCGCAAACCCGCAAACCCGCAAACCCGCAAACCCGCAAACCCGCAAACCCGCAAACCCGCAAACCCGCAAACCCGCAAACCCGCAAACCCGCAAACCCGCAAACCCGCAAACCCGCAAACCCGCAAACCCGCAAACCCGCAAACCCGCAAACCCGCAAACCCGCAAACCCGCAAACCCGCAAACCCGCAAACCCGCAAACCCGCAAACCCGCAAACCCGCAAACCCGCAAACCCGCAAACCCGCAAACCCGCAAACCCGCAAACCCGCAAACCCGCAAACCCGCAAACCCGCAAACCCGCAAACCCGCAAACCCGCAAACCCGCAAACCCGCAAACCCGCAAACCCGCAAACCCGCAAACCCGCAAACCCGCAAACCCGCAAACCCGCAAACCCGCAAACCCGCAAACCCGCAAACCCGCAAACCCGCAAACCCGCAAACCCGCAAACCCGCAAACCCGCAAACCCGCAAACCCGCAAACCCGCAAACCCGCAAACCCGCAAACCCGCAAACCCGCAAACCCGCAAACCCGCAAACCCGCAAACCCGCAAACCCGCAAACCCGCAAACCCGCAAACCCGCAAACCCGCAAACCCGCAAACCCGCAAACCCGCAAACCCGCAAACCCGCAAACCCGCAAACCCGCAAACCCGCAAACCCGCAAACCCGCAAACCCGCAAACCCGCAAACCCGCAAACCCGCAAACCCGCAAACCCGCAAACCCGCAAACCCGCAAACCCGCAAACCCGCAAACCCGCAAACCCGCAAACCCGCAAACCCGCAAACCCGCAAACCCGCAAACCCGCAAACCCGCAAACCCGCAAACCCGCAAACCCGCAAACCCGCAAACCCGCAAACCCGCAAACCCGCAAACCCGCAAACCCGCAAACCCGCAAACCCGCAAACCCGCAAACCCGCAAACCCGCAAACCCGCAAACCCGCAAACCCGCAAACCCGCAAACCCGCAAACCCGCAAACCCGCAAACCCGCAAACCCGCAAACCCGCAAACCCGCAAACCCGCAAACCCGCAAACCCGCAAACCCGCAAACCCGCAAACCCGCAAACCCGCAAACCCGCAAACCCGCAAACCCGCAAACCCGCAAACCCGCAAACCCGCAAACCCGCAAACCCGCAAACCCGCAAACCCGCAAACCCGCAAACCCGCAAACCCGCAAACCCGCAAACCCGCAAACCCGCAAACCCGCAAACCCGCAAACCCGCAAACCCGCAAACCCGCAAACCCGCAAACCCGCAAACCCGCAAACCCGCAAACCCGCAAACCCGCAAACCCGCAAACCCGCAAACCCGCAAACCCGCAAACCCGCAAACCCGCAAACCCGCAAACCCGCAAACCCGCAAACCCGCAAACCCGCAAACCCGCAAACCCGCAAACCCGCAAACCCGCAAACCCGCAAACCCGCAAACCCGCAAACCCGCAAACCCGCAAACCCGCAAACCCGCAAACCCGCAAACCCGCAAACCCGCAAACCCGCAAACCCGCAAACCCGCAAACCCGCAAACCCGCAAACCCGCAAACCCGCAAACCCGCAAACCCGCAAACCCGCAAACCCGCAAACCCGCAAACCCGCAAACCCGCAAACCCGCAAACCCGCAAACCCGCAAACCCGCAAACCCGCAAACCCGCAAACCCGCAAACCCGCAAACCCGCAAACCCGCAAACCCGCAAACCCGCAAACCCGCAAACCCGCAAACCCGCAAACCCGCAAACCCGCAAACCCGCAAACCCGCAAACCCGCAAACCCGCAAACCCGCAAACCCGCAAACCCGCAAACCCGCAAACCCGCAAACCCGCAAACCCGCAAACCCGCAAACCCGCAAACCCGCAAACCCGCAAACCCGCAAACCCGCAAACCCGCAAACCCGCAAACCCGCAAACCCGCAAACCCGCAAACCCGCAAACCCGCAAACCCGCAAACCCGCAAACCCGCAAACCCGCAAACCCGCAAACCCGCAAACCCGCAAACCCGCAAACCCGCAAACCCGCAAACCCGCAAACCCGCAAACCCGCAAACCCGCAAACCCGCAAACCCGCAAACCCGCAAACCCGCAAACCCGCAAACCCGCAAACCCGCAAACCCGCAAACCCGCAAACCCGCAAACCCGCAAACCCGCAAACCCGCAAACCCGCAAACCCGCAAACCCGCAAACCCGCAAACCCGCAAACCCGCAAACCCGCAAACCCGCAAACCCGCAAACCCGCAAACCCGCAAACCCGCAAACCCGCAAACCCGCAAACCCGCAAACCCGCAAACCCGCAAACCCGCAAACCCGCAAACCCGCAAACCCGCAAACCCGCAAACCCGCAAACCCGCAAACCCGCAAACCCGCAAACCCGCAAACCCGCAAACCCGCAAACCCGCAAACCCGCAAACCCGCAAACCCGCAAACCCGCAAACCCGCAAACCCGCAAACCCGCAAACCCGCAAACCCGCAAACCCGCAAACCCGCAAACCCGCAAACCCGCAAACCCGCAAACCCGCAAACCCGCAAACCCGCAAACCCGCAAACCCGCAAACCCGCAAACCCGCAAACCCGCAAACCCGCAAACCCGCAAACCCGCAAACCCGCAAACCCGCAAACCCGCAAACCCGCAAACCCGCAAACCCGCAAACCCGCAAACCCGCAAACCCGCAAACCCGCAAACCCGCAAACCCGCAAACCCGCAAACCCGCAAACCCGCAAACCCGCAAACCCGCAAACCCGCAAACCCGCAAACCCGCAAACCCGCAAACCCGCAAACCCGCAAACCCGCAAACCCGCAAACCCGCAAACCCGCAAACCCGCAAACCCGCAAACCCGCAAACCCGCAAACCCGCAAACCCGCAAACCCGCAAACCCGCAAACCCGCAAACCCGCAAACCCGCAAACCCGCAAACCCGCAAACCCGCAAACCCGCAAACCCGCAAACCCGCAAACCCGCAAACCCGCAAACCCGCAAACCCGCAAACCCGCAAACCCGCAAACCCGCAAACCCGCAAACCCGCAAACCCGCAAACCCGCAAACCCGCAAACCCGCAAACCCGCAAACCCGCAAACCCGCAAACCCGCAAACCCGCAAACCCGCAAACCCGCAAACCCGCAAACCCGCAAACCCGCAAACCCGCAAACCCGCAAACCCGCAAACCCGCAAACCCGCAAACCCGCAAACCCGCAAACCCGCAAACCCGCAAACCCGCAAACCCGCAAACCCGCAAACCCGCAAACCCGCAAACCCGCAAACCCGCAAACCCGCAAACCCGCAAACCCGCAAACCCGCAAACCCGCAAACCCGCAAACCCGCAAACCCGCAAACCCGCAAACCCGCAAACCCGCAAACCCGCAAACCCGCAAACCCGCAAACCCGCAAACCCGCAAACCCGCAAACCCGCAAACCCGCAAACCCGCAAACCCGCAAACCCGCAAACCCGCAAACCCGCAAACCCGCAAACCCGCAAACCCGCAAACCCGCAAACCCGCAAACCCGCAAACCCGCAAACCCGCAAACCCGCAAACCCGCAAACCCGCAAACCCGCAAACCCGCAAACCCGCAAACCCGCAAACCCGCAAACCCGCAAACCCGCAAACCCGCAAACCCGCAAACCCGCAAACCCGCAAACCCGCAAACCCGCAAACCCGCAAACCCGCAAACCCGCAAACCCGCAAACCCGCAAACCCGCAAACCCGCAAACCCGCAAACCCGCAAACCCGCAAACCCGCAAACCCGCAAACCCGCAAACCCGCAAACCCGCAAACCCGCAAACCCGCAAACCCGCAAACCCGCAAACCCGCAAACCCGCAAACCCGCAAACCCGCAAACCCGCAAACCCGCAAACCCGCAAACCCGCAAACCCGCAAACCCGCAAACCCGCAAACCCGCAAACCCGCAAACCCGCAAACCCGCAAACCCGCAAACCCGCAAACCCGCAAACCCGCAAACCCGCAAACCCGCAAACCCGCAAACCCGCAAACCCGCAAACCCGCAAACCCGCAAACCCGCAAACCCGCAAACCCGCAAACCCGCAAACCCGCAAACCCGCAAACCCGCAAACCCGCAAACCCGCAAACCCGCAAACCCGCAAACCCGCAAACCCGCAAACCCGCAAACCCGCAAACCCGCAAACCCGCAAACCCGCAAACCCGCAAACCCGCAAACCCGCAAACCCGCAAACCCGCAAACCCGCAAACCCGCAAACCCGCAAACCCGCAAACCCGCAAACCCGCAAACCCGCAAACCCGCAAACCCGCAAACCCGCAAACCCGCAAACCCGCAAACCCGCAAACCCGCAAACCCGCAAACCCGCAAACCCGCAAACCCGCAAACCCGCAAACCCGCAAACCCGCAAACCCGCAAACCCGCAAACCCGCAAACCCGCAAACCCGCAAACCCGCAAACCCGCAAACCCGCAAACCCGCAAACCCGCAAACCCGCAAACCCGCAAACCCGCAAACCCGCAAACCCGCAAACCCGCAAACCCGCAAACCCGCAAACCCGCAAACCCGCAAACCCGCAAACCCGCAAACCCGCAAACCCGCAAACCCGCAAACCCGCAAACCCGCAAACCCGCAAACCCGCAAACCCGCAAACCCGCAAACCCGCAAACCCGCAAACCCGCAAACCCGCAAACCCGCAAACCCGCAAACCCGCAAACCCGCAAACCCGCAAACCCGCAAACCCGCAAACCCGCAAACCCGCAAACCCGCAAACCCGCAAACCCGCAAACCCGCAAACCCGCAAACCCGCAAACCCGCAAACCCGCAAACCCGCAAACCCGCAAACCCGCAAACCCGCAAACCCGCAAACCCGCAAACCCGCAAACCCGCAAACCCGCAAACCCGCAAACCCGCAAACCCGCAAACCCGCAAACCCGCAAACCCGCAAACCCGCAAACCCGCAAACCCGCAAACCCGCAAACCCGCAAACCCGCAAACCCGCAAACCCGCAAACCCGCAAACCCGCAAACCCGCAAACCCGCAAACCCGCAAACCCGCAAACCCGCAAACCCGCAAACCCGCAAACCCGCAAACCCGCAAACCCGCAAACCCGCAAACCCGCAAACCCGCAAACCCGCAAACCCGCAAACCCGCAAACCCGCAAACCCGCAAACCCGCAAACCCGCAAACCCGCAAACCCGCAAACCCGCAAACCCGCAAACCCGCAAACCCGCAAACCCGCAAACCCGCAAACCCGCAAACCCGCAAACCCGCAAACCCGCAAACCCGCAAACCCGCAAACCCGCAAACCCGCAAACCCGCAAACCCGCAAACCCGCAAACCCGCAAACCCGCAAACCCGCAAACCCGCAAACCCGCAAACCCGCAAACCCGCAAACCCAGCAAACCCGCAAACCCGCAAACCCGCAAACCCGCAAACCCGCAAACCCGCAAACCCGCAAACCCGCAAACCCGCAAACCCGCAAACCCGCAAACCCGCAAACCCGCAAACCCGCAAACCCGCAAACCCGCAAACCCGCAAACCCGCAAACCCGCAAACCCGCAAACCCGCAAACCCGCAAACCCGCAAACCCGCAAACCCGCAAACCCGCAAACCCGCAAACCCGCAAACCCGCAAACCCGCAAACCCGCAAACCCGCAAACCCGCAAACCCGCAAACCCGCAAACCCGCAAACCCGCAAACCCGCAAACCCGCAAACCCGCAAACCCGCAAACCCGCAAACCCGCAAACCCGCAAACCCGCAAACCCGCAAAC